>MU157836.1:540192-606990 GCA_015657495.1 Crepidotus variabilis | reverse complement strand
GTATAATAAGAGAGAAATTAATGTAAGACTCAAATTTTAGTTATATAAAGGTTGTGTTACTTGCTGATACCGTGGCCTACCGTGGCACGGTAGGCGTGGTAGTCACGGTAGCCACGGTAGAGCTCACGGTAATTTCTCGTTGCCCCCTTCGTGTTGCGCTGGAAGCTCGGCGCTCAAGTTTTTCAGGGAGTTTGCGATAAAATTGGAGGAGGGAAGAAGAGAAAACAGGGACGAGTAATGTTGAATGAAAGATAAATTACAATTAGATTGGATTAATGAGTTGTCACTGGTTTTGGAATCAGGTTCGGCGGTGTGTAACTAAATAAAAACATTTGGACCTCTGCCGCATCTCTTTATGCAAACTCATGGAAGGCTACGATTCTCTCAGACTACCAGACCGTCTCCCATTGCGTCCTTCTCTGAGAGTATACCGCCACATCAAGCATTTATTAGAAGAAGCAGAGCCTAACCAAGCCATGATGAGTGTGGTGTACAAGAGCCCAAGACCACCACCGCTTCCTGGTCTACTGTGTTATAAGTTTCAAATAGGGCCTCTTTATGTTATCAACAGCCCGTCTCATATCGCACACCTTCTATACTCTTAAGCTCTGTGTCTCCCAAGAGAATATCAACAAAAGACGAAATACTTGTAAATTCGCAGAATTTGCAAACAGTGAGGCCTGGTTCATAAGATAAAAGAGGCGAGTGTCTCCCGGTTTTCAAATCTGGTCCTCTCATGCCATTCATATTCAACATCGTTGACCTATGTATCTGACAGGAGAGTTTGACAAAAAGCGAAGCACTGGTTGGTCGCAAAATTCAAGAGGTTCCAAAACCGCGAGAAAGAGAGGGAGCAAACATAACTCAAGGATAACAGAACATACCTAGGAAGTATAGAGTCGTACAAGGAAATACCAGGAGATGGATGAGGGTGGAGGGAGAGATTAAAAAAATCTTATCAAGAAAATGATGGAAAATATTTTCGGGATCAGTCGAATGCTGTTGATCGCTGACATACGAGCTCATCTCGGAAAACGTTGTTCCTCGAACTTTCACTCTAATGTGCCGATGACACTGCAAATGCGTGAACCATGTGCCGTCAGAAAGACTGTCTGAGTGTTTCTAGTGGTCAGTCGTCTTCTTCTCACACCCCAGAAGAATGTTGTGCCTTGAGCATTCCTTTCCTTCTTGTTGCTCTCCCCGGGTCGCTTCTCTAACTATCATACTCCCTTCTCTAGAATTTACAAGCCATACGATCCATCTCGTTAAATTACTCCCTCAAAATGTCGGCACCTTCTCTTCGCTCCATACCGCAACGTCGTCCGCCCTCTGGACTTCTCTATCTGTGACTGGACCTAGAACGAAGCTGGATAACAACCCACCCCAAGACTTGAGATACGCGAAACTCATGATCATAATGCTGGTTGTTGTGGTTGAGCTTCGGGGGTGGAAGTAGTGGTAGGACGGCTAGCTTGGGGTGTGTATTTGCGTCCTCGCCGTCCGTTGCCTGTCATTCCCTCCACTCTGACGTTCAAACGTTCAGCGTTCACTGACGATATATTTCCAGATCAAATTTCAGGTCACAGAACGCCTCAAATACACTCTAATGACATCGTTGAGACAGGGGTCCTGGCGAATACATCGACAATTCAACGTTCCGTTCGACATTTCAGTACCTCCCATCACTGCACAAGACCCCCACTTGGACTACGCTCCTCCCTCTCCATCAGGACTGCGACGGTCTCGATGGTTCAATCTGATACTCAAGCTTGGATAAGAGATGAAGAGTCGCTCTACTTTCACGATGTATGTCCTTTCGCTCGTTACCCATTTTACAAGCCCTCCCCATTCAACTGCATCCATGTATGCATGGGCGAGTTCAGATTCTTGCTCTTCGCTCCCTTCTTCCGAATCAATTCATTGTCATACTAGCTATTAACCATATTTCTTTCTCAGATTTAGACCTGCCGAAGCTCCTGTTGAAGATATTCTCGTGTTCAACACTAATTCCAGACGGACTCAGGCTCAAACTTCCGCATCCTGGATTGTTACTCGAAGCGTCCTGCAAGCTAGCGCCCACTGCGCTCTCACTCATCTACGACGTTATGGCATATAAATCGCAACTCGAAGAGACAAGAGCACCTGTGCTTCCCATCGAGAAGGTTTAGCGCAGCGGATGGAGGGCATGGTGTTGAGGGCGAGGCCGTGAAGAAATCGAAAAGGTCCGGGTGTACTCGACACGCAAAGACGAAGACGAATCATTCGCAACATAAGGTAGGTACTCGTCCAATGTCTGAACTGTCGAAACACCTCTCCAACGATATATTTTCAGGTTCGCTCCCATTCCACAAACCCCACTCGGGTTGGGATGTTCGGGCCTTTCGCTCGCTTGGTGTATGTCTACGACGCTGTCATTCACACAGTGATGCCAGAGGGGAGGAGGAAGATGCCAAGAATATCAAATTCTTCAGCGCTGAGATCTGAAGTCCCGATGCCGACGCTATACGTTTTCTTCTGCGCTTGCTTCTAGCTGTGTACTAGTACATCAAGTCTGTGCCGTTAAACTTCAAGAATCAACAACTCGAAGCTGCAATTCACAGGCCCAATTATGTCTTCACTCGAGATGAGAACGGGCTTTGGTAACCCTCAAATGTCGAGCCTATGGCTGAATTTGATCTGTGGGCTGGAGAAGAAAGTTTCGGAGGATAATATGGTACCTTGAGAGCAAAATGAGATGGTAAGTACGTTCGCTCCTGTTCTACGATTTATGCTCGCTTTGTAACTGTTGTTTTATCTTCACGATTGTGCTCTCGTTGACATCATTCCTTTTCCAGTTGCAACGTCCGCCACAGTAGGTGTAGACGGCCTTATTAACGGGCGATGACAAAAGCTGCAAAAGATTGCACGGAGCCCCGTGGACGATTCAGATGATCAAAGCTTCTGTGATGGTATTCTGACTGGGGTAAGTATGTAGGATATGGTTACGTTTGCGATTCGTGATTTTGTGACTACGTTGATGACACTTTTGCCCAGCTTCTCAGATCTGTGTTATGCAAATCTTCTTAATCCAGGATCAAATTAAACGTGTTCGCTCATCTGAGGTCAGCTGATGGTCTTCGCCGCCCAGCTAGAATCTGGATGAATAGTCGGATGAAACTCATAATCGAGTAAGGGGTAAACGTTCAAGTAAGCCCACTTATCTATTTCCGAGCTTTCAGTTCAGTGTGCAGCTCTGTTTTGAATAGCTTGGTGACCGATTTCGAGCGCTGTTGCCGTTATTTTATCTTCAGGAAGCCTCATGCGGTTAAAGGCATAATGTCCCTCCGGTTGTTCAGAATCTGACCTGTCCCGCTACTGACTCGTTTAGGTTAGAAGATGTTTACAAGTCTATGTTTGCATCACGGGCGAGGCGCCTCCTGAACCCAAATATCCTCATGTTCTTCGCGGTTTCTTTTGTTCTGTCGTCTTCTCGAATACAATGCTCGTCACTGCCCTTGATAGATAATAGGCTGTCCTTCGCCACGATTCCGCTGCGCCTCTCAACCTTAAAATCACTTTGGGAAGCGCTTCTGTGCAAGGAGCGCTGTGCGCAGATGTTTTGATCGCATATCCAGTCTTGCTTGGCCGGTTCTAATGATCTGCGGTCTTATGTTCTACGTCAGGAAGTCTATGCCGAAAGACGCCCTTGAGCGGCTTGAAGTCATAGGATTGACAGAATGTTTACAAATGGTCACGGAAAGCCTCGCATTGTACGCATTCATAGCACGCTATGCACAGAACTACACGTTGCTTGTCGGGACAACTAACCAATATAAGTCAATCAACTCCTCTGATTCTCTCTTTCTAACAAAACACACTCCAGCTACCTTTCAAGAACCCAAACATTTCAAGCTATGTCGCCTCATAGTCCATCTCCAGGGGGAATCAACCACCCTCAATTGAAGATTCCTGAAGACAATCCTGACCTTGTACAAGCATCTATTTATGTTCATCTCACACTATTTAATGTTGAATCGTTGATCGGAGGCGTCGTGGCGCTTGCAGAGGTACGTCGCAACTGCATATTACCTCTTGATCCACTCTTTACTGAAGTGATTAATTTCTAGGATAGATCGATAACAGAGGAGCGGCGGCTGATGATAGCGCAGCTGAGCCGGATGTGGGGGGAATTCAAAGTGACCTATTCCTCCGCATCTGCGCTGTTGTTGGCGTGGCGTCATGTTGAACAGTTTAGACGGTGAGTCTCGTACTTCGGACATACTATCTTTACGTCGTTCGCTGAATGTGTTCTCTAGGTTGACGATGGAGCTGCGAGAAGCGTTGGAAGGTTCTCTAGTGGAACTTGATTGCTTGGTCCAGCACAAGATAGATGTTCTTCGGGATGATTATAAGGTATGGTATACAATACATATGTATCTCATAATTCATTGTGGCTGACGCAATATTTAGAACCCTACGGCTACTGGCAGTGTTCTTCCGACGGGACCTTGTACGTTCCAATTTAGCTCATCGAGTAGAAGTCATCTCCTTGCTCACATTTTCGAAGCTTTTTTCCAGGATGCTCAGAACGTCCAAATCCTGGGAGGGAGTTTCATTGGAACGAATGTCCAAATCATCCAGAAGTCCAATTCCGAAGAATGGGTAAGTAAAAAAAAAATTATTCGATTCCTGCTAACTTAACTAACCACTGCTTACCCAGAAACACATCCGAACCATCCTTTACGTCCAGACCGGCGTCTTATTTTGTTTGACAGGCCACATGTGAACACCAACCTTCAACACCTCCAGGAAGGATGATGGAAAAGACTGCTATACAACGTGAGGTGTATATGTGTTCCTGTCAAACAGAAAAACGCGCGGTATTCTGTTTCTACAGCGGTCTTGTTACTTTCTCCTCACCTTCTACTCATATAACTTGATTGACAATCGATGGGGATACCTGGTGTATCCCCACCCTCAAGTGGGACTTCTATTTGCTATTTATTTACCATGGACGCAGCCGATGATTTCGGTAACTTAATTGGATTCTTATTTACCTATACCCTTATCTGTTGGTATTAATTATTCAAAACCATCTTTGCTTGATTTTATGTGACGAATTAGGCTACGCGATTGGGACGAAGTTCACTATCAGAAGACCAGAGCTTGAGTCTAAGAAGGGTCAAGCACAGCGGCCTTGGTGTATCAACTCGAAAGTTGTGCTAGAAAAGAATGTAGTGCAGGATCGGCCGATTTATGTAGAAGTCTAACGATACTTGAAAAGAGACGTCGCCAAGTGAAGGCGAGTAATGAAGGAGATGTTCGAAACGGATTATTTGGGAAACAACGGCCATCTCCAACGGGGTGAGAAAAAGACAAGGCAGGTGCCGAACGGCGCCAAAACATTGTTGATCGCTGTCCAACACTGTGAAGCCACTGCTGTGACGGCCCCATCTTCAATTTGGCGTTGCAGTTCAATTTTATGAACCCAAACTGGCATGTCTCCTGAAAAAACTACAGGATTCTCCTTTTCATCGACGGACTACGCTCATACAACGACCTTACGGCAAACAACTCCGTACTGCTGTCGCTGAGTCTGCAGCTCATGGCTTGAGGAGTTTGCCTCTCCAGTGTTTCCTTCTTCGGTTCTCCATCCCTTTAATTGAAGAATACTCAGGCCTGGGAAGACGCTCTCCAGTCATTTTCATCACTCATCTAGGTGTTACTGTAGTACGACGTGAACAATGCCTCAAAACCTCCCACAAACTACGACCGCTCTCTTACAAACTTCAGGTATGGCAAACCTGCTTTAATTCCTACAATGGCACCAACGATTTGGAACCTACATAAAAAACTTTTCTTTGGCCCAGGAGCTAGGACCATGTCTCGTATGCTGGATCAGGAGGACACGAGCATTATCCTGGTGGGTCCTGAGAGCCCCCGATGATCATGGTCACAGATCCCTGTCTCGTTTCTGAAGGACTCTTGACTCCAGATGCAGTTATCGCCAGTTCTTGACCCAAATTCGATTTACACATGTGAAAGTCTCAAACATTATTGGTTAGACACGAACGAATGACTCCACGTCTCAAGGCTTGGATCGGGAGATCGTCACGAAAGTGGTTCCTGTCGGGATAGCCGCTGAGTGTGGCCAGTTGAACATCTTGGAGATCAGGGAAAACTCAGACTTTACGGAAGAAGTCTATTGAGGTGCGTTCATATATTCTTCGCGATTCGAAGCAGCTTTCTCCCTCGGGCTGTCGAATATATCTTATTCGTTTTTTGGCGCTCTTGCTCGTTTACGCAGGAAATTGTCCGCACTAATAACAGGTTTCTAACAGAACACTCCACTTACGAAAATTCCACCCCCCCCAGCGTAGCAGTACTCTCAGGCGCCGAATGTATATACCTCCAGGCAAGTTTCAAGCTGGAAGTCGATTCGTACTTTTGGTGTGCATACATGTGGCCAAGTGAGTCTGCCTCTGGGGTCGTCATCTTTCCGGGCTTTTCCCGACGCCTATAACGTGTAATGGACACTGGGGATGTTACCGTTTTCTAGGCTCTCCGCATAATTGAACTCGAACTCGAGTGAACATATACTGCCGCGTACCGCACTATACGGATGTTCTTTTCCTCTTTTATACTCAAGAGGCCTATGGACACTCGAATCCGATAATTACAACTGGCCACATGGCTCAATCCAGACCAAGCACGCTCTCATGATCTTTTCCTTACCCTTTCGTCGTCCGAGTTGGTGATGACATGCATCTGCTGGATTTGCTGCTGATGGATAATTCCGCTTGAATACAGGTCGCGTGCTCAATCTCTGATCTTATATTTCACTCTGGGCCAAAAGTAAATCTCTCAGGTCGTATCCTCTGCTATGCTACTCAGACGGCGGTTCTTTGTGCACCCTAGCATGTTCTTGTCGTCAGTCGCAGTTTGATGATCTTGTGGTCGTCTAATGCTCACGCCCTACCGGTCCTTGACCAAAGGTTGTTTATCTAGTTTCATTTATCATTCCGTATGCGTAAGGATCATGCGTTGTTTGCTCCGAAAACTGCTCTTAAAGCTGCAGTTTTGGTAAAGTCTTCGAAGATTACCGCCTCTTCGCCGATGTCATTTTGCTTCCCGTCTCCTATTCCCATACACAGCAAAATCATCAAAACCTTCTTTCCGCTTCAGAAGTTTCTACGTTTACCGTCAACATAACCAACGTATAAATAGGCCAGTACATGGGAACCTCTTAAACCTGTCGCTCGTCAAGGGCCCTCCTGCCTGTAAAAAGAGAACAGCTTCAGCGCTGAGGCCTGCCAAAAATAACTAAACTGCTTCCTCGTAGCGTCTATTGTCTTGCTTGACAGAAATAAAACTTCATCTAGCCTGAACTCAGTAGCGGCGCGAACGGGCAAGATCAACATTTGAGCCTGAGTGTTATTCGGGCCATATAACTGAACTGCTTTCAGAGCGAGATTTTGTTCAGCTATTTACAGACTCGTCTCGAAGACCTTGGCTGTCCCAGAGACTCCCTCTTATTATTCTGGGGTATGTAATCTTTGCTAAACCTGACCGATCAGACGCCCAAGAAATGAGCTGTTCTTGTCGGAGTCGTAGTAAAATAGTACGACATATCTTGTCATGGACCTTCATTGCATGTCTTCCGAAGCCTTGGGAAGAGACTTACTCTGCCGAATCTCAGGTACGCATACAAGCTATTGTACGCTACACATGAACCTTTTGACTTTGGGAGGTTTCGCCAGTTTCTGAGGTTTTACTCGAGTGGTGTCGATATTCAGTTGCAAAGGGCGTTGACGGAGAAATCCTCGAGCTATTTCCTCTGCGCTTGCTTTTGAACCTTCGAAATCGGTGACAATACCTCCTACTCCGCTCACAACAGTCTGAAGTAGCTCCCTTCTTATATCCCCCTTGCCTTTGTCACCTAGAACATCCCAATGTGTTGTAACGAACACAACTCGCTCCCCGTTCTCTCTGGAACTGAGCCCACACATCAGCCAAAAATCGTGCAAGCCGTCTTGAGGCCTTCCAACTGCCCGATTTTCCTTGATGGAATTGAAGTACAAAACTCCCAGAATGTGTGGCCGATTTCCATATCTATCACTCATCAGTTGGGTGTTCTGAGATCAAGCAATCAAACTCACTGCGCTTGGAGCCAAGACACTACGTCCCGCACAACCTCGCTGTCTGGCCTCGTAGCATCATCAAAGCCGGGTGCGTCCACCAAAACAACACTAGTGGACGACCCTTCGAGCGAAAGCGCAACTTCCTTGTCCCGAACGCCCACCGCTCTTTGCGCCATTTTCTTGTTCGCCCAATTGGTGCCAGCCAAAATGTCAATAAACTGACCCCGAGCTTTGAGTTGTGCAAACCGAATATAATGTATATCTCACATGACTTTTTCCTGCCCCCGTTGGGCCAACAAGCCTGGATCTTTGTTGCTCAGAGAAGTTCGTCCAAATGAAACTCGTGACATACACAATTATGTTTTTCTGCATTTGCCAACTTGGTTAAGTGAATTTGGGGGAGAGTTCAGGTCTGGTCAAGAGATAGGCAGCGAAGTACATGCTACTTGCACGCGGTGAAACTGTTGTCTATAGTGAGCAAACATGAGGGCTCCCGATGGCTGCAGGTATCTGTGATGCAATACTTCACGCTGGTCTAACTTTAGCACGTTCATCACTGAGCCAATATCTTCATAAGTGATTGCCATTCCATTGATTATAAGTTTCTCTGTTGTTCCTTAGAGCTTCGCTAAGAAGGTATTGTGCGCTTAATGCCGTGCGGCCGTACGCGTGAGGAGTTGAGATATAATTTGGACTGTGCCACTCAGGGATACGGTGCGTCACAAATCACGCGTTTGTCACTGCCAACTTGTCACCGAACTTGACGCAGTAACTTCGCCCTGTCTCCTTCATATATCATTTATGTCCGGAAGGAGGAAGAGCCAGAGACTTCAGGAATTAGGTGTGCTATAACCTCTGTGCTCACACTGATCAGTTGTTGAGCATGTGCTTGCGAGCTCTTAGCTACCCCAAAGTCTGAGCCAGCCGTTGTGGCCATTCAACTTCAAGTCAACGACTTCGTCATGACAGAAGTTCAAAACGCCAGCATTTCTACCGCTGTCTATTCGTATAAACAGAACTTAAAGCGGTCTCGAGATGATGACGAAGTTGCAGTGGATGAACCACCATCCAAAGCCCGCCAAACCCATGTCAAACACGAAACCCACTGGGCCTTGGACGGAAATCTCTTGCTCCAGTTGGGCAACGTTCGTTTTAAAGTTCACCGTAGTCGCCTCTGCTCTCAGTCAAAGTTGATTCAAGCCATAATTGAGACTTCGAATGGTTGCCCAAACAAGGAGTATGACACTGCAGAGAAGCTCGTTGAAAACAAAGAGATGGTTGATGGCATTGACTGCTTCTTCTTTGAAGATGGTCCTTCCGCGCAGCAGTTTGCCGCTTTGTTGGACTGCATGGACTCCGCCATGTAAGCTTCGAACTTTACCTCTCTTTTTTTTTGACTTGCAAACTGAAAAATCCGTAGAGAGTTCGTCTATAAGCCTCTGCCTGGCATTGAAACGATCAAACTGATACTAGAAGCCGCCTCTTACTTTACTTTTGAGCGGTACGAAGATTTCGCTATTCAATACATCAAGGATCTATTTCACTTGAAGGTAGAGGACGTTCAGGAAAACATTTCGCCTCATGCCGTCGATGGGATCAAATTGGCTGACGACTATCCAAAATTGGTTTGCGTACTTGCCCCTGCCTTCTACGAACTTGCCCGTCAGCCCTATCAAGAAAACTCTCCCAACGGTCCTGCCATTGGCAAAGGACTTAGTGAGCTCAATCTCCATAAACTCCTTCACCTGCAACGTAAACTTTCTCAAGCATGGGACGAAATTGTCCCTCTTCTCGAGGTTGGTGGTGCAAAAGGTCCAGATTGTTGTGCCAAGCGCCACGTACTCTCATTACAAACATTCCTCGATGTTAAGACGCAGCACCCGTTCGACCCAATCTTGGGAATTCGGCAGCTGAAGTCTATCGATTGGGTCGCAAAGAAATATTGTAATCCTGCTATCGTTTCCGTCAAGGACAACCTTCGAAAGAAGAGTCGCCAGATATGGGCCGATATTCCTGTCTGGATCCAAGAGGTTGAAGATAAGCCTGAGTCTAATTCGAATGATTCAACGAACGACGTATCCAGTGATGACTCGGAGTCGACAACTGGCGACGAGAAGAGCTAAGCGATGAGGTATGTTGTCACGTCGTTAAGAACGCACGAAGACACTGACCCTGATTTTGTTCTCATTCTAGTTGAACGATCAGTGCCAGATCCATCAAGACAGTTCTCATCTCCTTGCTCTTAGAATCGTCTTTCACCTTTTACTCTCACAATCCCATCTACATAATTATATCTTATAACTTGTCAATACCGATACTACTTTTGTGTTTACTCGTCAGTGCAAATGGTGGCTCGCCTTTTGAGATAGAGTCTATTTAAATCTAATAGTCTCTCAGCCTTGCGCCAGCGATGACTAAACCAACCTTAGAAATAAACATCTGCTTTACCGACTACATATATTGGTGCTACAAGTTTGAACCAGGTGAAAAGCGCAAGACGGACAGTGAAACACTACCTGGCCTAATCTATGTTTCTCGTACACCCAATTGAGATATAAATGTTGAATTAAACAATGATCAAGAAGTAACAATATTTACTACCTGTTAGTTGAGCCTATTATGCCTCCTCCTCCTCCTGCGTTTCTGTGTCTGTCGGCGCAGCTTTTCCATGTAAATGAACGTGACAACAATTTAATCTACAATCTGTTCTCCCGAAGCAGATATCTCAAGGGAAGCGGGGCGCGCAGCAGAGAGAATTCCCAAACTTTCGTGATGATATGTGGCCACTAGCGTTCCGTCATTATCCTTCTTAAAGAGCTATTTAAACGAGCAAGTGTTAGATAAGCCCCGTTGAATCTCATCAAAACTTACTCGACATTTGGTGCTATCCATTGTCCAACGATAAATCTGGCCATCGGGGCCTTGAAATAGCCGATCCCTGAACAGTAGATCAGCGTTACAACATCGCGCTGAGGTATTTGATTGACACTTGCCCGTATCCGAAGATTGCCCAGCCATCCTTCCGCAACACAGCTTTTGCTGGTAGAGTAGTACCTCCAACCGTTATAGTCGATTGTTCCCCAAAGAAGCTTTCTCCGTAATAGTCGATTTGTGCCAGTGTTGAGTATGTGGCTGAAGACCCCAAGGTGGTGATCCTAATATCTTTGGCGCCACCCCAGGTATTACGGGGCGAGTTGACTTTGTACACAATTCGTCCATCTTCGGTACAGTAGTCAGAACGCCAAGGTGTTGTTGTTGATAGGTACAGAATCATGAGGAATGTTTGCTGCGTACTAGGTTAGTGAAGCATGGAGTCAGCCTTTACCAAAATTTACAGCGCTGGAAAGGAAAAACCTATGCTCTGAAAACATACCCAAATAAAGCTTGATCTCGAACGTTCTGGTTAGATGCTAACTGATGCTAACCGACGTGGGCTCAGATTCGAAATGCTATCTCCAATAAAACAGAAGCCCCGACGGCAGTAAATTCTCGGAGTAGGTTTTCGGGCGATCTAATCAAAGTCGGAGATAGCAGAGCCAGACATAATCTGTTTCATTTGCCTATAGTGCATTCGCTCGTAGTCCTGCGTTCAATGAGGTGACGCAGAGATTAACACAGAACTCGAAGGTAACGGCAATTCCTAGAGAGACGCCAGATAGATAAATAAGCGCAGAGATGTGTGCGTAATCAAGCACCAAATTATTTTACGAGAAGCAGGTCCGACTGTCTTGTACAATTGTTTTTGGCGTTGTGGAGGAAAGCGAGAGGGAGGTATTGAACAATGGAGCAGGCTGCTGATGCCGTGGCCACATCAGTGTTCTTTTCCCACCCTGATCAGTCCCGATGATCACAGGGGCCCATTGGTATTCACTCTTCTTCAACTTGATTCTTCGATTTCACTTGGCGCAGTGCGCTGCCAGGTTGTTCTGATTACAAACTACTTACTCCCGAAATACAACCTCACAGCCTGGTGCATGAGCCGTTCTAAACGCGAAATTTTCACCCGCCCAACTTTCAAAAGTGACGTAGTGTATTGAAGACGGGCTCTTTCAATGTGCTTCGAGGACTCCATTAATGTAGCTCAAAGAGTTACCCAGATTCTGGTGCAAATTTCAACATTGATGCTTTCTTATTGATTGCTTCAGATCAAGTTTAACTTACCCAAAAGGATATCCCTCGAGCAGCCGTAATAAACTCTATCTGCGCGCCGAGAAGGATATCTATCCCTTTTTGGGGGTTTCATCCACCTGAATCTAATTATGACACGGCAGGTGCCAGCAAAAACAAGGCGCTATCGGACTCATTCACTCACTTCGCTTGTGTTCAGGTCAGGTGTGTCTTTGACATTCAGTAATGGTGCTCGACTCTCGAGGAACAACCAAGAACCGATCAAGCTGTGTAGGAGGCGTGGATCCATCAAGCCTTATCTCGAGGTATGTACCAGGTTTAAGTAAAGATCAGCATATCTTGTATAGACATATCGGATCAGAGGACGAGGCACAGCTCACGGCAATATAACGCCTAGCTGTCACTGAGTTTCTGCTCGCTGTTCCCTTCCATGACATTGCGAGATTTCTTCAACTTCAGTGAGCGCGCGGGCCTACTGTTCACAATCGAAGCATCCTTGTAAGTGCCTAGCCATTTTATAACTACTCTACTGAAAGTTGTCATTTAGGCTAAGCTTTGTAGCAGTCACCTTTATTCTCTGTTTTGCCTTGGTATGTCAAGCCTGACCTTTGAGTCGAGACAAAAATGACTTACGGACGTAGTTGAAATGGCTCCGGGGTACTCTCACTTCCTGGGGACGACGAAGGCCGGCCGATGCAAGCGACTCGAGCCTTTTCCTTAACTTGATGTTTGCCGATTTAATTCAAGCAGCGGGTGCGTAGCATCTATACTTCAGACAAAATAAAATGTTGACATCTTCTCCATGGTGTAGGCTGCTTGTTTAATTTCAGATGGATGGCCGAGGCTGTATGCAACCATCGCCAATACTACATATATCCGAAGTTATTGACTCAGCGGTGTTGCAGGCCGTGACAGGGGGGCCATTCTGCAACGCACAGGCCGCGTTGAAACAAGTTGGGATAGTGGGCGTTTCTCTGACGTACGTTCTCAAAATCGTAAGCTCGATGAAGATTGGTCTAAAGGCTATACCCATTTACTAGTTCCTTAGTAAGCGACGGTTCGTTCAGTTCTGGATACTTGAGTTAATTACTCGTAGTGCATCGCTGTACATACATTCACGGTGCTTGTTCTACGACGGATGCCACCGAAACAGGCGTCAAAAATCGCCGTAATTTGGATCTGGATTTTCGCCGCCATAATTATCACCATCCCACATGCCATTCATAAGAACGAGACGTACTACGGACCGACGGTATTTTGTGAGTCTTATTTTAGGTTCTCTTTCTTTAATAGTTTGATACGATATATGTTAGGGTGCTGGATTTTACCCAAATGGAAGACTGAACAAATCGTGACCGAGTATTTGTGGGTCTGGCTCGCTGCTTTGTCCATGCTTATCCTGTACACAATCATGTATTGCGTGATGAAAGGCTGGATTAATATTGGCAAGAGCCTTGGCGCCCCTCTGGTCGTTCTAGATACAGTTGAGTCTGGCGGCCCTAGCGTCGACGATCTGGAAGAAGAAAAGAGAGTGAAGGCAATTGCAAAACTACTCCTCTAGTAAGTCATCAATTATGATCTTCTCACATAACTGAAAATGATCAAAGCTTTCCTGCGGTATATCTTGTTGCCATCGTTCCGAACAGTATTTCAAGATGGCTTACATTCGACGGCGAACCCCCACCACCGGAATTGGCCCTCTTCACAAACACCATTTTTGCGCTCTCGGGCCTTTTTCACTTTATTTTATTCCTTTTAACACGGCCCGTGATGGTAGTGGGCAAACCAGTCGTTTTTGTGCACAGTCTTGAATCCGCAAGAAATTCATCTTCAACTCCAAAGCGCACTTATTCGAATTCTAGCCTTGGTCATTTACCTGAACGTTATGATTTCACGGGGACACAGGGAGATTTCCCAAACATCTCTCAAACCGCTCTTCGATCACCAATATCCGTAACACTTTCATCCGCGGGACACTCAACCGCCAATCGAAGCCATTCTGGACGACCAAGAACGGCGCGGCTTGCTCCCTCAAGTTCCGATCTTGACTAGTTGGTGTGACCACCTTGTCAGGTCGATAGATAGCTCATCCAACATAATGTTCAAAACTGTACTATCACTTGATGGACACGAAACCCAGTTGAATTTAAATTTTAAGAACCGAACCACACTTGTATAGCTGAATCTATGCCATCAATTCTGGTGGCATTTCGTTCTGAAGGGACCCATTTGCTGAGAGACAGGAGTGGTCACAATCACGTGATGTGACTAAACTCACCTCCGTTCTGAGTTCAGTCCAAGTGGTGTTGAGAAGAACTACTACGAGTACCAATGGCGATTTGGCCTCCAGTGGACATCCCTCGGATACCTGCTTCGCTTGCGCTAAGCTATTGGTGACAACGTTGCTCAAGCATTCGGTACTAGGCATGGATTTCTCATGAACTGGATCACGGGTCCGACCTTGATATCTATTGCCGCTTTTCAAGCGAGAAAATCTCCTGGCGGCTCCCAGTTTTTGATTTTATAGTTCGTGAAGCTTGAGGATAATAGGCTTGAATCTTACTATGACATTCGGGACTTCCTTCTGGTGCTTATTGTGGTACAGATGCATCGATGCTGTTCACTGGAGGTCATGATGCGGTCGACGTCAACTGAGCTCCGTGGCATTAGGATGTTCCTTTCATTTTGAATATCAGCGGCTAGCGTGCTACTCTTATCGCTGCGGCCCCAGCCGCCGACTTTTCTGATGGGATGTCGGATAGGTAAACCTTTTCAAGACGATCTTCTGGCTTCTTAGTTTCTTATCTCGACGTGGTTCGACTTGTTCAGTGCGAGATATAAAGAACCTCGCTGCACACCACCTCTCCTCGGTCTCGCAGCGATGGTTGCCGGTGTTAAGTCTGTGCCTTACATTCATCCTGTCCATCATTGACATCATTTTCATTTTCATTTACAGAGACTGCCTACCGCAAGCGACTTGAATTTGTTCTTCTAAGCATGTTCCATTGGCCAGTAATCATTGAGACCTTGACCTTTGACATTTCTCTACTAAATTACTCTCCTCCATCATATCATGAGGCTGAAGGTCTCATTTTCAGGTGTTCATGGAACCTCAATTCCAGATATACACTGAATTCATGAGGCGAAGCGAATAGAATCTGATCGGAAACGAGCACGCCGGATTACTTTTTCTCCAGAAACCATTTTTATCCGAGTCCACCCTGGTGGGCAACATATAAAAACCCAGGTTCTTGTCCAGCCACGAGCACGTATCGACGTATTATTGATGATGTGGTTCCGGTCGTTCCTTCCTCTCAGCTTTGTGTGTTTCTCAGCCCTACCCGTTTTATCGCTAAACGTGCCAATACTCTCTGAGTACGCTGATCTTCTCCAACGCTGTGAGGAGGGCGGGGCCAATGCGGTAAGTCTTTTGAATCAGACAGCACAATCGTTGCCAACTCTTATCTTTTCAAGTATGTCGGAGTTCACTACCAAGGTGACACTGGGTACCAGACATTTAACTACGGGCAGTGTTACCCATATCAGATCGGCAAAGACCTTGCAAAAATGGCCGTCTTTTGCAAATCGGTTACATGTTACTCTAATCCGTAAACGACCTTACCCTTGATTTTGACTTCCTTTCTAATCCCTGATATTTCCAGGGATCCTGATTGCACAGGTGGTGCAACTCCTCCGGTCGGAGTACCCCTTCCAAAATACGCCACTCTAATTAACGCGGCCGACTTTGTTCAACTCCTTGGTCAGGGTGCCACTTGCCAACCTAACGGTATTCCAGTTTAACATCGACGATGTTCCTTACATTTATTACCTTGAACTGTAAAACGAGCACATATTACTGCTTTTCGTGGATTGAAATCAATTATTGATGTGTAGTCTCAAGCATCCTTCTCTGCGCAACACGAATTTTTTGAACACGGCGAGATTGGTGGCTCGGCAAAAGCCACGGCCAACGAATATTTCCCACATGAAAGTTTCCTCATGTCTTCCTACAAAGCACTCAAGGAGGCTTTCGTTTCTGATACCTCTGGCTCGACGATAACTCATGTAAACCTTATCTCGCTCGCGGCTTTACTTTCAGTTACTCTCTACTCAGCACTAAAAACCCGAGCTGGAATCTTTCGTACCCTCGTCAATGCCAGCTCACTCATCGACTTCATCCTACAATGGGCACTACTTGTGCTGCCATTGCTGTTGTCGATGACGGTGTTTGCAAAGCAGCCGTTGTATCTTAATGTCACCCTTTTCTTGCCGCTATTGGCACTACTGAGGATGCAGGCTCCCCGACAGGGAACGATGCTGCCCATGGCATCGACTTTGGCATCTTCTGCGAAGACTCAGAGGGCGCCTTCATTTGCGCCGTTACCTGCCTTGACGACGTATAGAGCTCATATGATGCTTATGACAGTCCTAGCCATTCTGGCTGTCGATTTTCCAGCATTTCCGAGGGAGTTGGCAAAATGCGAGACTTTTGGGGTATCTTTGGTACGTTATCTCAGCACTCGTATTATTTGCTACCTCTTATTTTCGATAGATGGACCTAGGGGTCGGCTCGTTTGTGTTCTCGCAAGGGGTTGTATCTGCCATCCCCATCTTGAAGAATCCCTACTATATCAACTCGCCATTCCTCCCCAAGCTCTGGAGTACCACGAAGAAGAGCCTACCGATCATCATCTTAGGGGTGATTAGAGTATTGTTAGTGAAAGGAATAGAATATCCAGTACGCTTTTCAACTCGCTGTGCCCTTCTCTCCAGCTCAAACAGGAATAGGAACACGTTACCGAGTATGGAGTTCACTGGAACTTCTTCATCACCCTCGCTTTGCTCCCCATTTTCCAAGCAATTCTCCACCCGGTGTTGAAAAATGTATCAATTTCAACGGTGGGCGTAATCCTCGGTACATGTAGGTCCAAATTTCCTTCGAATTTGCTCTCAAAAGCTGATACAGAGCTAGTGCAACAGATTTTACTCTCGAAATCGTTTCTGTCCTATGTCATCCACGAACCACGGTCCGCATCGCTCTTCAGCAAGAACAAGGAAGGTCTGGTCTCTCTTTTGGGTAAGACAGGTTCACTTATTGGCCAAACGAGAAATTCTGACGATTACACCCAGGTTATCTATCCATTCATATCCTTGGTCTCTCAACTGGTATTCTTGTACTACCACCAAGTCCAGGCTTCTTCAGACGGCGCCAAAAGCTGTTGCTGGACACTTCAACTAAATCCACTACTCCTACAAACTTACCCTCGCTGTCTTCTGCGCGTCAGACTGACAAAACGGCGACCGAGCTATGTGCGTACTCTATAATGTGGTGGGCAGCCGTTGGGGCTGTGGGCTGGATAGACGCCTCGGGAGCAGTGTCTCGACGATTGGTACGTGAAGTTCGCATGGTTGGCTTTACTTTCACTGATGACTTATAATTACAATCTTAGGTCAATCTACGTTACATTCTTTGGATAGCCGCGTTCAACACCTCCTTCCTGTTGTCATACCTTGTAGTCGTTGATATGTGGATCTCCAAACCAAGTTCCGTCAAAATCGAAAAGGACAGTCATGACGATCCTGACTCTGGCGCAGAAGAATCTCCAGCAGACATGGATTTGACTCCTGCAGGCCGGGCGGAGAAAGTCGAGAAAGCCAGAATCGAGATAGAGAAACTTCGCCTGAAAGAGCGAGAAAGTGTCAGGCGGAGGGTCAAGGAGAGGGAGAGGGAGAATTCGCTTGCAGTTGATGAGCATACCGCGTCAACACATACGCCAGGTGCTGAGAGCAAATCATCGATACATGAAGTGACGTCTGGAAATCCGCCAAAGCTATTGGATATTATCAACCGCCACGGTCTCCTTGTCTTCTTAGGGGTACGTTTGTCTTTTTCTATTTTGTCTCGAGTTTACTTATCATCCATCACAGGCGAACGTACTTACGGGCTTGGTCAACCTCACCATAGAGACTATGTACGTTTCAGATGGCTGGGCGATTGCAGTATTGAGTGCATATTCGTTGGTAGTATGTGGAGGTGGCTGGGTTTATGATGCGTATCGACGGCAGTAGTATCTATGGCAGTACTACTTCACCTTCCAAACGATTGGTGTACTCTATACCTTGTGACCTGTTGCGATTATTTGCTGTCGAAAACCAAAACTTTTGCCCAACAGACTTGCGTCAATGTGTGTTTGGTTGAGATTCAGTACCACTCTGGTCGCCTACCGCGCTGTGTCACGAAGTCATGTGAGGATGACAGTCACATTTCAGTTCCTGCACAAATCGGAACCGCGACTTTGTTCCTCACCACTTCTGACTTCACTACCACCATCGGGAACTTGACACAATGGACGGAGCTTCATTACCAACACCTACCTCGTCCAGGAATTTAAAAAGGGAGAGAGAAGACGAAGACATTGATGGTGTTAAAGAACGCTCGTCCAAACTCCCAACAACTTGCATTAAGCATCAAGTTCATTGGGCTCTTGACGGAAATCTTTTGCTCCAATTTGGGGACGTCCGCTTCAAGGTGCATCGTAGCCGCCTTGTATCAGAGTCACCTTACTTTCAAGAATTGATCAACGCAAGTCATGGTAATCCAGACGACGACTACGAATACAAAGAAGAGATTGATTTATTAGTCAATTCGAAAAAGGTTATTGGTGGTCTAGATTGTTATTATTTCCCTCAAGATTGTAATGACGACTTGCCAAATGCAGAGGCGTTTTCGGTTCTGCTAGATGCGATGAATACCGGTATGTAAGTAGTTCCTCTTTCAAGCTTCAGGTATCGTTGACATCTCGATTTTCATTAGTGACTATGTTCACACACCACCCAGCTTTGCGACTATCAAAGCTTTACTGAATGCCGCTAACAGTCTCTGTGTGACTCGCTACGTCACATTCTGCACCAACTTTATCAAAATGGAATTCCCTAGTGAATGGCGGAGCATTCCGGAAACTTCCTCCCCGATGGCTATCGAGGGAGTACTCCTTGGGAGCCGGTACCTGGTACTGGAGAAGATCCTACCGTTCACTTATTATGAACTTGCCCGACGCCCTGCTGGTGCGACGAGTGGAGGCTTTCAAGAGTTAAACACTCTCCAGTTACGCAAGCTAATCAACCTCCAGAAGCACCTCTCTATACAGTGGGATAATATTGCCACAACGTTGGAGGTAGATTGTTCGAAGGGGCCTCCTTTGAAGCGGCAAGTGTGTAAAACTTGTCACCATCCTTCCCTGAAACTGTTTCTTTCTGCGAGGAACGCATATCCTCTCGACCCCATTCTTGGCACTCGACGCCTGCTTTGCACCGACTGGGTGACCAAGAAATACTGCGATTCGGCTGCTGTTGAGGTCCAAGAGCGCCTCAAGACTTGCGCAAGCAGGATATGGGCAGGCCTACAAGGCTGGTTGGACGAAGTTAAGGACGAAGACGAAACTGATGGAACTTGACTCGGTAAATCCCTACTCTTTTTGCTTATCACACGTCCTGACTTTTTGGGGCATAGGTAAAGCTGCTTGTGCCTACCGACAGCGGCGACATTGTCCATCTGTGTGTTGCAAGGTGCAACATCTGGCTGGGCCAACGTCGACCGATCCAGATGCTGTACTTTTATCAAGCATTGTTTGTCATTACACTCTGTGATATCACCCAAGATTACATTCGGGGGACCACGAGGGCCTGCCACATTGTCGTTCATTCCTTCCCAGTTTAGCCAGAATACAAATGTGATGATGTGAAGAGTCCGAGGGCTAATCCAAATAAGGCAAATTTCCTGTTCTGATCACGATTACCCCGTTTCTTCTGCCTCATTCTGAGACCCAAGTTGCCGGTTTGCAGGTAGGTACCAACTGAATGTTTATGCAGTACACGAAAAATCTGACGTTTAGGGCTAAGGGCGACTAGAATGAAATCACTGACGGCCAAGCGCTTGTCCGGACAAATCCTCTGTCGTCACCCTCTGTATTTCATTCCACCGAGGAACTCGAAACGGTGTAGTATTTGTGAGCCTCGTGAACATATGACACGTCCTTCGTCTGCTGTTGATGCAACCGGCAGTTGAGCACGAGCAAAATATGGTACACTGACGACTGTTTTGGGGTCTTCTCCAGTCTTTCTATAAATTGTGTTGCCTCTGCCATCTTGCCTTCCAGCTCCCCAGACTTCTCATGTCTACAATCATCTCGCAGCCTGTTACCGTTGCTCTCGGCTCTATCTCCCTGTCTTTTCGCTTGAAGACTTTTTGTCGCCCTCCACAGAACTCTCGTCTCGATGACCTTCCCATGGAGCTTGTAACTGAGATCTTCCGCCATGTTGTCAAATCTTCGCCGGATCCTCGCTTAGCCTGCAGGTCGGCATTCATAATTTCCACAGTAAATCGTCTTTGGCGTTCTTACGCATTGGGTGATCCGAAGCTGTGGTCACCAATCTGCTTTATGCCACCCCGTCGCTCACAGGGAAGCTCAGCCCACTTGGAACAAAGTACCGTATGCCTCCAACGCGCTGGTGAATTTGGGATTGATATCCGCATAATAGAAGTAGGGGATGGGGAACAAGATAAAGAATTCAGAGAAGATGAAGTTATCAAAGTCGTTGCCGCACTCTCAGTCAAATTCGATTGTATCAAACACCTTCGAGTCCAACTGAAGAGTCCTCACATAATCAGTACCTTCCTGCATGCTTTGCAAGCAGCGACGACAGATCGTTGTCTGAGACAGTTACAGACCCTGGATCTCCGGTGTACCAGGAAGATGTTGTCGTCTTTCGGTTCTAGGAGTCCAGTAGCCCCTATTCGACTACTGGAAGCGACACCATCCCTAAAGGCATGGGTAATCGATGGCGTTCACTTTGATTGGCCGATGCTATCCTCTCCCCACCCATTGGCGTTGTCCATCCCATCATGTCTGACGGTAATCCATCTCGCAGGCCTGTCAATCCATCAATGGCCCACTGTCATGAACTTCCGACAATTCCTTCAGCCTGTCAGTCTCACGCTGCGTCGACTGGTCCTGAACGGAGCAGGTCCTGCATACGTGCTCTCACACTTACGACAACCCGCCACCGCATTTTCGTCATCAATTCCACTTCCAGGTCTCATCTCTCTTGAACTCAGTGGTTTCACTAGTGATTATGCCGGATACGTGTTCGATCTATTGGACTGCCCCAATCTGCGCAATTTGACTATACGCAGTTTCGATATTCATGATTGTGAAAGCATTGTGATGGCGTTGACTGGAAAGGCGCACCGGGTGGAAAAGCTAGCATTGTACAGTCAATCATCAAGGAGTCTTCAAAATTCAAGGACTCAACTCGGATCGTCGGAGGATGCGCTCTTAACTCTGGCCACTAGGAAGCTTCTCGTAGCTTGGCTTAATTCGATACCTAGACTGCGACTCTTGGTAGTCGACCAGGGTGGCATCGTCGCACTCCAGGCCCTCCTCAAAGCGGAAGTGATCGTTTTGACTGATTAGTTCGCGTGAAGTCATCACTAATGTTGGAAACAGTTATTGCTTCTCTTGTTCCTACATTGTTAGTATTGTAAAATTATTGTAAGGTTCGCTTCGCCTTGAATAGAATCCGAATTCCTTCGGGTGAACAACATTGCGTTTACGACCATGGAATGGTTATTCATGTCTGCAGGAAAGGAGATCAAGGAATCAGGATGGCTGGACACTACCTTTTACAGGCTTCACCAGGCGTCCATGTAAGTTTTCAGTGTCCTCCAGTACCAGAGCAGCCATCAAAGATTGCACTTTTGGAATACATTCCTGCACAGATAATCACAGAAAGAAAAGTTCAAGAAGTACTATGGAACGTTCTTCCGTCTTATACCCGATAATGTTCCTTGAACCAGAGATGATCCCTCCCAGATGTTACCCATGAGGGGACCTCCGGAA
Source organism: Crepidotus variabilis (assembly GCA_015657495.1). Lineage (NCBI taxonomy): Eukaryota > Fungi > Basidiomycota > Agaricomycetes > Agaricales > Crepidotaceae > Crepidotus > Crepidotus variabilis. Next base: position 584,843 of record MU157836.1, on the reverse strand, counting down.
CTGCTGGGTCCGAAAAGCCAGGTTCGGGGCCTTTGTTCGAGCACGGAACTGCTCGAAGTGGGCAGCCATCTTCAGTTGCGCCAAGCCTCTGGATACCGTTTTGCTAAACGAGCCTCGTAACTCGAAATTGTAGTGGAAGCTTTGAAGAGAACCTACCTTATCGTAAAAGCAGGTACGTTCCACGTTTGGGGCCACATAGCTACAAAGAAGATATGGTCAAGTGTGTACGAATATAATAGTCAAGAAGAACTAACTTGCACTCAATAACTGAGTAATAACTATCGTGCGGAATCGCGTATTGTCGAACAGCGAGCGGGCTGGAAGTTACGTCCTCGACGGGGCAAGAGAAGGTACATGCTGCAGTCGTGGGTCCAGGAGCATCGCTCTGAGCGCTCACGAGCGCCAAAGAGAAGGAGAAAGTCAGAAGGTAGACCAAGAAATGCATGACTTCTTGTCGCGGCCCCTTGAGGTTCGTTGTGGTTGCCGCAGATGGCTTCAAGGCTGCGGGAACAGTTGATTTAGATTACATAAGCCACATTAGATTAGATAAGATACAGGGGGTTAAGAAAATCTCTACTAAACGCCGTATTGTGTGAGCTTAGAGAAAAATAACATGTAAAGTAGAATATAATCTAAATGATTAAACACGACTTGAATGCACACTAAAGATTTACGTGGAGGAGTAGCCATCTAATCAATGTCTAAGGTAAAAGTCGAGATATTCTTGCCGGCCGAAAGTCGTTGACCGACGTGCTCGTACTTGTCGTAGTTGGAGACACTGAGCTATAAGAGGCCCAAAATATGTCCCGGTGCTGTCTAGCTCTAAAGCCTGCTCTGGGAGGACAATCAATCTAAGAAATCTGAATTTCCTGAAAAATTCTGGTAGCGTGTTCTATGTTCACAAGGGCTTTAGAAATGGCACCTGACAGCAGAGGCCAATATCCTCACCTCATCTAGTGGTGCTGGCGGTAGCTCAACATCTAATTCTTGAACGTTTGGGCAGAAATTTGCAAATTCGTGCATACACCTTCGGTGTTTTGGATAGGTGCCATTCGGACTTTCATGACGATTGTAAGTCATGAGGCGAACTCGGAGACGACGAAGCGCTGGAAGGGTGCTATCTCCTGCAGCATCGAGCATCTCAGAAAGATCTGACCAATCATCCTCTCCCGAGACCAGCGTTAGTTTTTCAAGCTGTTGCAGAGTGGTGATATTCGCTTGAAGCAAAGAAGAAAAGCTTTCCGGAAAGCCCTCAAAACTTTGTAAGTTCGGTAAAAAATCTGGTGGGATGAGAGTTAAATCAAACTGAAACGTAAGTTCTCGTGAACGCCTCTGCCTTCCCAGCGAGAGATGCTTTACCGAGGGCTCTCGCCGAAGAAACTGAGTGAGAGACCATCGAAGTTGTTGCGGCTCCGTGCATTCGATTAATGAGCCAAATTCCAAGTGGGACAAGGCTGGGAATTGAGGATCACTTTGGAAAAGCTGATCAAGACATTCACCAGTGAAGAAGGTGATGTCGTCATCGAAGGATAGACGAGTAAGAGCAGAGGGAGTGAATACGCGTGACGGATCGAGTTGCATGTTCGCAATGACTATAATCAAGGGTTAGACCTCCTGCCACGAGGGTCTAGGGAAAGAAGTACGTACCTGAGTTTTGATTCCATAGAATCATCGAGCTGACAATTTCTAGATGCTGATTTGGAATAAACAAAAGGGTGTTGAGCTGTCGACAGGATGTTGTGATAACGTCTCTGAACAGAATTCCCGACGAGTTCCTGAAAGGGCAGCCTACAAGCGTCAATGTCTTCAGATTACCCCAGCGCTGGAAAACCTCCGGGGTAATCCAAGGCTCAATACTTGACGTATGGGTATTGGTGGTGAGCCTGATATGGAGAACTTTCCCTGCAACGATCTTCTCTGTCTCGAATAATGCAAGGGTCTCTTGGAGGTACCGGTTGGTTTCTTTGAGGTCAACCGATGTGTAGAGAATGTTGCGAGCCAGTGGTAGTAGTGAACGGCACAGAATTGCAGCCAAGGTGAGCTCGTGTCTCGAGAGCAATTCAAAAATACAAAGGAGAAGCTCGGGCGGAAGGTCCAAGTCCATTCCGCGAGACGACTTCGGAGCCTCACGAGTGCTCTTCGAACTGATCAAATCAGTACGGCGCTTCTTTGAGAGGGGCATTGAATTTGACATACCGTTTCAGAGGAAGAAAGCCTATTTGAAGCAGAGAGAGGGGTGAAGGTGTAAAGATGCAAGGAGAGGCCACTTTAATAAATCTCACAGGCGCCGGTGGTGAGTTTAGCGCTCAGCACTCCATTTCCAACCGCCGGTTCGCACGGATGCAGAACGTTGGCCAGGGTAGCTAACACTATATCCACCCTGTCTTTTCGTAGTCAAGTGGTATATACCACACATGTATGCTTCCTGCAATGCGAGATGAAAAAGTTACTCCTCAAGGAATACGGAATAAAGACCTACCTCCGGGACATCACTGCCTTCATCGACCTTGGTATGTATAAAAAGTACTCATAGAGCTTTACTGCTCGTGGAACTGAACGAATGTGCTTTGGAGTTATGTTGACTCAATATGGGAACCCACCACAGCAGAGCAAATTGAGCCTTTGATTTATTCTCAAAAATGTACCCAGCCACACGAGTACAACAAACATTGTACATTCACAGTTATTTTTCAATCCGGATACATTTGGTTTTGTACCTGCGGCTCGTCAGACTACCTCCGGCATATCTCAAAGTTTCGAACCCTTAAGGGCATCCTGGTAGCGACTCTCGGCCTCTTCAAAGTTGATGACATTCCAAATGGCGTGGAGATACTAGGAAGCCACCATTTTGAGTATTCGGATATTTTCCGGTAGAATTCAAACTCACATCAACCTTGACGTTCTTATACTGGAGATAAAAAGCATGCTCCCAGATATCGACACCAATGATCGGTGCATGGGTCAAAAGCGGATCCTGGTTTGCAGTAGTGACAATCTCAAGGCGCTTTGTCTTAGGATCAAGGCCCTGCAGAGAAACCCTGAGCGCTGTCCCATAATTGAGAATTTGAGCAACATACAAGCCAGCCCCAGCCAGAGCCTTGAATACCAGCAGTGGCGGTGTTGAACTCCTTTTGAAGGTTATCAAGACTGCCATAAGTCTCGTTGATGGCTTTCTTGAGAGCACCGTCTTTCAAAGTACCGCCAGTGCCTTTGTTAGCGGCCGCAGATGGTGCAAGATTCTTCCAGAACAGAGAGTGATTAATGTGCCCTGATCAGTCGAGATCAGTGATGTAACTTCTGTCATTGGCCACAAATACGAACCTCCTCCATTGAATTTCAGGGCGGCCTGCAAGGCAATGCGCTCTTTGGGTGTGCCAGCCGACGCATACGATTTTTCGGCTGCATTCAGGGCATTGACGTAAGTCTGATGGTGCTTGGTATGGTGAAGAGTCATGATCTCCTCCGAAATATAAGGTTCAAGAGCATTGTACGGATAGGGCAGAGGTGGTAGAGAGTGAGCCATTTTGTGAATTTCTACTAGATTGTGGTTCAAGTTTAGGATTGGTGAGACTAATCGCGAAGATCGCGATGGCTTATGAAGACCTTTGATGTCATTGCACGTGGCGGGTTTAGCACATACCGTTTGCCACATCTCGTCAGTTCGATTTGTTAGTTGACCTCAGAGTTGCGTTAAATGGCGAGTGATAGACTATATATTCCTCCTAATTATAGTAAAAGAAACGAAGAGAGTCAATCTAGACCTTGGTATCGAAAGCATCAAAGGTACCGCGAATCTCTCAATATGTAAGTAAACGTTTTCCACCTTGAAACGATAGGCCATCTGAGAAGAGATACTCACCATTTCTAAGGTCAAAGCCGATTCTAAAAGAATGATGAGATCGTCATCGTCATACAACGTCTGGAGTTCATTATTTACATGTCATCAGTCAAGTAGCAAGCTAGATCGGCGACATTGTATCAAGCAAAGGTGTAAAATTCTATGTGGACTGACTAGGTGCATCGTGCTATAAATCTAGATTGATGGTGAGGAAGTCCGAAGAATTATGAGCAAGAAAGTTCTAATGTGCAGCAAACCGTGACTTGCGGCGAAGATCTGCACCGATCCTTCGAAATATAAACCTAATTGAGTAGTGAGTTGAGAGAAGCAACTCATATGAGTGATACAAATGGCACGCACGGAAGTGGGGCCATGATGGCTGTTAACCCAGCCAAAAGAGCGGTCGCTCCTACTGTGCCTAAGCGATGATACATAGCACCTGCAAACAAAGGAAAGGCGGCGGCAAAAGATGACCGTAAGGCACTGTTGGCTGCCATAGCAGAAGCCGCGATGGGACGGTATGCGACCACAAGGTAGGTAAATGTAGAGGTGAAAACAAAAAAAGTTCCTGTGCCAAAAGGGATGGAGGCTATTATAGGAATGATCCACGGTACTCCTTTGTAGGTAGTAAACGCTAGCCATATGAGCCCTAGATATGACGGAGATGAGTTTATCAATCGCAATTGAGGATGTGGCTAACCAAGTGGTATAAGTATCGCGCCAACCTCTCCCATCAAAAGTAAATCTTCGGGTGGGAGCTTTCCTCCTGAAGAGGACGCCCTTTTTTTGTAGGCCCTAGTCGTAGGTTAGATTGATATGTGTGCCTCAACAAACCATGGTCATACCTGTTCCAGAGAGGTTGCGACGATACACCAATTACCATGCCCAACCCTATGCCTAAAAATGTCAGGCCAGTCTCTTGCATATTAAACTGATGTTTCGTCATGAAAATGATCGGGAAGGCTTGGAATGCGAGATAGAGAATTCCGAGTATCAGGGATGTCCTACAGGTACCGAGTCAAGTTTACTGCTGCAGCTAGAGAAAAAACGCACCAAAGATCCAGCAGCAGTGCCATACGATCAAAAAGAACAAGCTCTGTGTAACAAATTCGTAGTCAGAACCCAGCTCTGAATTTAGGAGAAGGTAAATGGTGTACGAAATGGCTTGCAGCAACTAATAATAATGGCCTTGCGTAGATCCTTATTTTCATGATCTAATGGAACCCAATAACGGCTATCGCCAGTAGATTGCCTTAATCTAAAACAAATCTAGGTTAAAGAGCCACTGAAATTCAGATTTCGTTCGATGACTGACTTGGCAGACTTCATCTTGAGCAAAAGGGGTAGATACGTTTCTGGTACAAGCTGCGTCCCTTTTCAACTGGGGATGTCTTTCTCAGTTGGGTAATGAACTCACCACTATCAAAGCCACAAGTTCGCAGAATGACCAAATTAAAAGGACATAGTAAGTCCATCGCCAGCTTGCGTTCTATCAAAGAAAATATCAAATCATTCCTCTATTCCGAAGTTCTTCTTTATTTACCTGATTAATAAAACTAAGTGCGGCTGTTATCAGAAAGCCATCTAAAGGGAGCAGATCACGGCCTTACCCGCTAATGAGGGGTCCTAAAACTGGTCCAATGAACGGAGACATCGTGTAGACGGCCATAGGTCTGTAAATGAGTTAAATAAAACTTTAGGCTTCCATAAATTTGGCACGCACCCTGCTACGTTTGCGTCCGAAAACAAGTCTCCAACGCTTCCACCAGCAACACTGAGAAAGGCAGAACCGCAGAAGCCAGTAATAAATCGAAATATGAGATGCACGGCTAATGATACTGTGAGCTGCGTTGAATAAGTAGAGAAAGGTTGACTAACATATGTTCGGTGCGAACGCTACTGGGAAAGTGAAGGCAAAAAATGTAGCATAGGAAACTTGATAAACGATGTTCCTTCCGTACACTTCGGATAAGGGGCCGACTATAAGTGGGCCAATCCCAAGACCGATGACGAAGAGGCTGATAGACAAGATGGTGACAATTTTCGCAACGGTAAACTCTCGAGAAATACTGTCTTCAGTAGAAGCTGCCTACGCATAGATGTTAGTTATGTATTTCGACCCAGTATAAAGCTATAACGCACCATTGATGAAGCACAAGTAACACACAATGCCCCTGCGCTGACGACTATTACCGTCACCCATTTCCGTAGAGTGGATAAGCTTTGCGGAAGTTCTGAATCTTCCAAGTAGACTGCGAACGGATCCCTTTCCGAGATAGCGTCAACATTGTCGTCCTTTTCGTTTCCACCAGATTTGACAGGGAGGTGGTCGAAGTCGTTGGTCGACGACTGAGAAGTCGGTGGCATAGCTTGAACAGCGAGAGTGAATGTTAGGTGAAGAACCGAGTTGGATCTTCATATTATTTTCGACGACATAAATGTTGTTGGCGCTACAACTTAGAGCCAGGACAAGGTTCTTCCGACCACGCGCGGTGAAGTGGTTCTGTCATGATATACTGTAGGTGATTCATTATCAATACAAGTGATCGGCCCCTCATGGCCGCTAAATGCCGACCCGTGACTAATCATGATCTCAATAACTTGCTGCCATCTGAAAGGTCCAGATACCCAACGTCAACAGTGCAGTAAAACGCTGAGGAATGAGTTCTGGGAGCTTGGGCAGGAATAAAATGTGCCAGTAAATCGTGAAGTCAAAAACCCGAAGTCGCAGCCAGTGGCCCAGTGATTAACTTTCCGACGACGTCATGATTCGGACATTGTCAAATCAAAATGGATAAGCGATCTGTCAAGATAACATAATTGTCCTGCCAGTAAACTGTACACCCAAGTAGTATTCCCGAGGAACCAATATCCATCCTAGTCCCAGTAAGAGCAAAGATAATTCCATGTTTAGCATTTCTGCCATTGGAAGTTGAGCGTCTGTTTAAAAACGTGAGTGTACTACTCGGGAAAACGATCTAAGATGCGCGTACAGTATTGAGCGTGGTGTCAACCTGGCCAGGAAGAATAAGCCAGTGTCAGAGAAATGAGTTCATTATGAGCTTACGGAATCAGTGGCGATATAGCCGACACCAGACGGATTTTGGGAATTACTGACTCGAAGATCGCTGTTGATGTTAAGAACGGAAGGAACGCCGCAAGGGGAATTGACAGTTGACACAAGGTCAAAGTTATCACGCCAAGTATAGTCTTCGCCTGTAAAGGAACTTGTCAATGAGTTTGACGTTGATCGAATCAGCATCACTACGAACCATCAATGGGTCCAGTTATGTTGGATCGGGCAGATGCTTTTATCCAAACGATCAGAAAACGAGGAATTCATAAAGCGATACACTTACCCTGGAGAGTTTGACCTTGGACTGGAGGGAAATCGTCAAAATTTCGGTTGTTAAAAAACGAACAAACACCGTACAATAGTAGATAGCAGATTGATTTGCGATAACCTTCTTGTCAAGGAAGTAGTAACCGCGCTTTAAGCTCATTAGCGGCTCATCAAAATCAAGAAATAAAATCCGTACGTAGTCCACGGACGCAATGCCATATGTGAAACCAGGAGGAACACTAATTTTGACTTCAGTCAGCATTGGGATGGAATGAGAAACTTTTGGACGAACTTGATGCCAAACGTAAGCGCACAGTTCTTACGGTTGTGGCTGATAGGAATACCAGGTCCAGCCTCGGCGAAGTACTGACTGAAAGTAACAGTTACGGCCGTTTTATCGGCTTTACCGACAATGAGAAACGGATGTTGAAATTTAGCAGTTCTCCTTACTACTCAGCACATAGTAAGCCGATCCCGAGGGGCATCCAGTTCCAAGAACGCCTAAGCTTGTGCTATTAAATACGCAGTTAGTAATACGACGCGTATCTGAAGTGAAGCGCGTACATCGTAAAACCAGGAGGCGGTGGAACAGTGGGTATGATTACGGGAGGAAGATTGTTGCCATCTCTGGGAGGGGCTGCTCCAACGGCGAGAATGTAAGTGAGTAGAGTTGCTGCTGAAGAGAAGAAGTTAAACATTGTGGTTGTGACTGAGGCTCTGGATAGTCGATCATGAAGAAACTTGGCTCAGGATATTTATCCTCCAGGATCTATTAATGGCAAAGCGCGATTCGACTCGAGATCATCCTTGGCCGAAGTGCCAAGCCTCAGATCGAGGCAAACATGTGAAGGCATGGAAGAATCCATTCGGCATGCGAGCTGTGTGAATCTGGTCAAGGGGTAATTACCTCCATATGGACAAACGCAGTTTCAATAGAGAGACCCGGGGGTGTTCCAGTTTTCTTCGCGTGCTCGAGATTCATGGTCATTCGAGAATCACCTGGGCAGCATGCTACTGGTGATCTCGTCCTGTATAAACAGGCCGGGACCAAAATCAGAGACTAGGAGCCTCAGAATCAACGAATAACAGTCTCCTTAGGGAGCTCGTCCATCCATGATGTTTCTTAGAGTGTTCAACCTGGAAAATTAGCCACATAACGTCGGGAAAATGCATTGCGAAGAAACAATGCCGATGCGATATGGACGCATGATTACAATAACCTCATGGCACCGGGTTTCAAACAGAAACAGTAGAAAAAGCGGCTGGAGAGTGCCCTTCCGCAGAAACTTTGGAAGTAAATCTAGGGATGGACCAATCCAGGCTCAACGGGATAAACGCGCACGATCCAAGAGTTGTCATCTGATTTTGGTAACCTGGGATCCTGAATTCAATGGACCTTCAGTGAGAGTCCGGAGGACATAATGCTAGTATAGAGGATGCCGGAGAGTCCATAGAAGCGCCGAATACTGAGTACGCTGAAACAAGATTGATGTATACCCCGGTGTAGTGACCATTTTTGATCCACGGAAAGTAGAAATCGGCTTCTGGTGATCTTTTAGAGGGAGATTAGTAGGTCAGTGAGATTTTTCAGAGGGTCAGAAGTTGTTCGGCGCAAGGATAGAAAACACACAATTAGAGTCTGCTGACCTGCGTACGCAATAAGGAACCTCGAGGAGCCGATGTTGTCTTCCTTAGACCAATACCACATCAACCTCCGCATTAATGGCTTCTAACATGTGGCAGGATCTGGCAGTCAGATACGAATACATGATGGTCGAGGACTCATCGTCCCAGGGCAAGGAAAAAACCCGGTGATGGTGAAGGTATTTGGTAGGCTTCAACTGGCCTATTTGCGTCATTTTCGAGCTCAGCGAGGGGAATCCGAGATTATGTAATGACATCGGACTCCGCCACACCAACATTCATGATTCAAGGTTTACATCTTCGAAGTCTCTGAGAGAGACATCAATTGCCATGTGGAAGTCCTTATTCATATTTGACTTGAGACCAGACTATGGTACCTGGCTTGAATAACTAGCTCTTTGGCTTAGACTTTCACGCTGCCTTAAAAGAAGCTCCGCAGGCGGAGAAATAAGCAAGAAAAGAAAGAACAGCTGGGCTTAGCCATGTATGTAAACTGTACGTCGTCAATTGACACAAACAACTAGTACTACTTCCTGATACCCCTAAATAAAGTCCGACCTAATCTAGCATCGAGCCCAGGTAAAAGAGTCTGGCTGTATAAATTGTTATTTCTAAAACTGGTTTATCAACCAAGGTTTACTTACGAGAATGTTCAGCTGCTGATAGTTGAAAGTCCCAGAGCCACTCCTATTCGCGGTATTTGAGACACGCACGGCAGTGTCGACAATGACTGTTGCATCAATTCCACAGTCACTCCAGACAGGTGGGGAAACAGGAGTTGAGATGTACTTCAAGTCTGCGCAGGAGTGTTAGCTGTACTCCGAGGCGATACACAAGCTCTTACCACTGGACAGTCCGGTGACGTTTCCATTACCCCCACCCTCAGCAATGTCAGATTGAACTACGAAGGTCTTCAACGCCGTTACGAGCTAAGAATCACAGAAGAAGTGCGTACAGTAGTAGTATGTGTTATATCTCGCATTGACTGATTTGTCGAGAGAATAGCCCGTGTACTGTCAAGATATCAGTAATCAACCATGGAGACGACGACCTAACGAACATATCCAAAATGATTGAAAGAAAACTTGTATCCGTCTGGTACACTAACTTTACTGATCAATATACGAAGATAGGTGAATTGAGGCTTCTGCATACCTGATGGTCAGCGTGGCGTCGCAATTCTTACGACTATGGCTTATAGGCACACCAGGACCAACGTTCGCCGTGAAAGCGTTGAAACGAGCAAGCAATGCTTGATTTTTTGCTAAAGTAGCTTGAATTCCTTTCAAATCATTGTGTGTTAGACATGAGCAACTAACCGTCTGTAGCAACCGTTGTGGATCCAGCTGGACATCCCGTTCCCAGAAACGCATAGCTTTTGCTGAAAGTGAACTATTATTGGATCATTCGGCGAATCGACCTGGCGTGTACTTACATACTGTAATCTTGAGCAGCTGCTTGCAAGGCCAGAAAACCACATATAAAGATTGGCACAAGAGATATCTTTACTGACATATTGACGCTCGATTCGGCTGTGGAAGAAAGGGATACAAATGACGAAGATAGATAAACTCACATTCGTCTTCGCCTAACGCTTTTGAGCGATCGAAAAATCCGCATTTTCAGCTGAGAACTAGCACACACTTCTCTAAATCTCATGATGATGGCCCAGGTACATCGTGGTCTCAATCAGGGGAGAAGCATAGCTCTAGCCCATCTGCTCGGATTTTTCTGGGCAGAAGGAAACCCCGAGGAAGGATAAATAATTGGCCATAAGGGAAATAAACTGTTTGACAGCTAGCACGCTGAGTTATCCCAAGAACCTCTTTCTGAAGTTTATCTGAAAAATTTCTTCAGGTGTTTTTGTAGGTCTTTGACCGGGGAACGACTCAAGCAGTCACCCTGAAGCACATGCTGCAACAAAGTCTCGAAGATAGGACGGAATTAATGCTGAAGAAGAAATGCTTGTTTATGCACTACAATATGAGAAGACGCATGGATTCTCTTTTCTCTGCGTGGTACGAATTCTTTGACCCACATGGGAATAAGCTGATGCAACTTCTAAAACAAGTAATGCAGTCCATATATGTCCAAATATGGAATGGAGATGAAAGCTGGAGCCGAAGCATGATCTTGTCCATTATGTTACCGAGTCTCGAGATCACAGGATACGACCCTCATGCCTCAAGCTTACTGTAGGTCGAATCGATGTTTATCAAATCCCTTGCATGAATTGCGAGTGTATCGCAATGATAGACCAATGAAGTCAGAACCCCGTTAAAATGGGCTGCCTTGGCGATGAAATCAGGATCACCTCTCAAACTAGCAGCTGAGGGTCTTGAAATCGCATTGGCTCCGTAATTGCGCGGTTCCTCGATAGTGAACCGAAACGGAACCTAGTTTTTCTGATAAATAGAGCAGACAAACGATGCCAACTTCAGCACAATATGGTCGCTTTCTTGCTTTCTTCGCTTGCCCTTTTTTCAACTTTGACTGTAGTTTCCACATCACCAGCTCTCTCAGAGCGGTCGACTGACACGGCACTTGCTGGCCCTCCGGGATTTAATATGTAAGTTCTCATGGCGACTTGGATCCGATTCCGCTGGAAATCTTATCGGTTTCACGGTCCACCAGTACAAGTCTCGGTGTCAACGGCTCAGGATGTCCCCCCGGTTCTACTTACTACAAGATTAGCGGTAATATGTTTACTTCTCCGACTTAAAAGGCCTAACGTACCTTTATGCAGACGATAAGACCGCCGTGACCGTAACTTTCAGCTCGTACTACGCTGAAGCTGGTCCTGGAATCTCCCCGGCCGACAACCGAAAGAACTGCCAGCTCACAGTTGGCGTCGCGTGCGTGTCAAGATTGGTATCTCATTTCACTTTTGACTAACGAATTTATATTAGTGTCCCTTCTGGATTTACGTTTGGTATCGCCAACGTCGATTATCGCGGTTATTATCAGCTCGACAAGAGTGTTACCGCTAATCAAAAGGCCATTTACTACTGTGAGTCTTATGCTTTGAGACTTCCAGTCAACAACAATTCATGAAACTCATTTCGTAGTCCAAGGAAAAGTTCAGCAATCAACTGCTCAGTCCGGCCTTGTTGGTGCAATCGACGGTAAGCATTTCCGGCTTCGAGGAACTTCAATAACTGACTTTCGCCTCAGGAAAGTACTACACTTACCGTGATACTTTTGATCTTGCCTCGACCAATCTTGCGCCTTGCGGTGTCAACTCTGTCTTGAACATAAATAGCGACATCCGTGTCAGCAACGCCAACAACAAGGCCGGCAGCGGATACATCGCGACTGACTCTGTGAGTCAACAGAAATAAAATTCGAATTGAATTCTAACCTCCTATCTGCAGATCGATACGTCTCTGTCTACCACCTTCAACTTCCAGTGGCAGACTTGCAAGTAGACTGCAAAGAGTTTGGTTTCCCTATGGGTTTCTGTATCTGGGTCACAATGATTTTCTTTGGTCGAATTGCCAGAGTTCTTACCATATTTCGACTAAGAACTCGCAGTATTTTGTTATTTTTGCTTGAGAACCAGATTGAGTGCGATATTCGAGCGTCAATGTGTACTTGTGCAATATTATCTCAGCCGAAGGCCAGAAAAAAAGCTGGTGCACGCATTTATTCATACCAAAGGTCAATTTAACTCCCCAAAGATCGTTATATGTCCAAACTTTTTCACAAACCAAAGTACTTGCTAAGGCCTATAACTGGCTGTCCTTAGGTTCCCCTTGAGAACTTACCATCCCATTCCGTAATTACGCCAGATCTTGCACAAATTGACAGTTTATTGTCAGGACTCGATATAATACGAGTTGATACAGTGTAAGCTCCTCGTTGTTGCTTAACTGAAGCGATCGGGCTGCTCGAAATAGACGTTTAGTCAAACATTTTTAGACAGAGCATCACCCCCTGAATGCCACTTACGATTTATGGTTGTCATGAGACCCCATGCTCGATGAACCGAAGTTGGACTCTCCCGAACTCGATCCAAGGACTGACTTCTTCTTTGTCTGGATTTGAAAACTCCGATAATCTTCCATCGTTATTGGTGCAAGAAACGGCTGACTCCGGACAGTTATTATTCACGCTTGCTAGCTTCTGTTCTCCGCTCGACTGTGGAGTCACGTTGGAGGTTTTGCTGACAGACAAAAGATTTGCCAGTACGCACCTTCTCATAGAAGCAGGCATGCTCTGAACTTGGGGAAGCGTACCTAAAGCGCGGTTTACTCCTCGTAGAAGGCACCTTGTGGAATCAAGCTCATACCTGCACTCAAATATGGAGTAATAGCTGTCGAAACCGATTGCACCTGGCCGTTTAACCAGAGGTTGAGAAAGGTCATCAACCTCGGGACACGAGAAAGTACAAGCGACAGAAGCTAGAGGTGATATATTTTCCTGGCTTGCAACCAAAGAAAGAGCAACGAAAACTATGAGTAGCCTCATCATGGTCAAGGAAAGAAATGCCATAGGGCTATTATCCCCACCTTTTCACCCGTGGCCAAGAGTGCCACCTAGCACCGAACAAGAGTGGAAGCACGTCGGACGAGCTAAAACAACATCGCAGCAACCAGCCAAAATTGTAACTGCGGCCGGATTTTCCCCACTGATGACATGAGACTTCCATTAGCTGGCTTTCCAGCAACTTGAGCAAGTATACAGGCAAGAAAAGCAGACACAAGCTTTTGATTGAAGTAGTATCACAGCTCCTCCCAGATGTTTGGAGAGACCATGTCAATTTGTCCTCGCCGTTTCATCATCAAGCTCTGAGCGGTGATAAAAAAAAGCCAGGCATGAGGGTACACTCACTGGTCAACCTCAGTGATAAACTAGAGCTTCAATGCAGAATCTAGAGCAGCAAGGGTTTTCATTCCGGATCAACGGGAGTTAAAGTTTATGGTGTGAAGGTGCCGATGGTAAAACACGACTAGTGCTTCCCTTGCAATTGCAACTTGAATGGAAAAGCTTCGTCATGAAGGGTGAGTGGGGTAAAGGGTTCTCAAATTAATGAGACCCTCGATGCAGTGGGGAAACCGTGGTTCGGATCTCATTGTCGTCGTCGACGTTATCGATTGAAACGCGACAAAGGCGCCAGCCTCGGATATTACACGCGTGTGGGCTGGTCCTCCCGGATATCAGTGTTATCCAGGCAGTGTGGAACACAAACGAATGGCACCCATCGTCGCAGAGAAGACATGAAACGAGGCATAAGACCGAATCCCCCTTGGCTTGTAAAACGAGGTAGCCTGCAGGCATACCGGACGCATTTTTCCGGCGTGTTGAAACTCAGACATAGGGCGGCTTTCATGGCATGTTCGCCGTTGATTGCCGTCTGTTAATACGAACAACAAGCAAGAGTCCGTTTGGGGTTTCGTGGTGTGGCGTGAGGACGCATTGTGTGTATAAGAGCAACCACAACGAATTCCTGGTCTCCAACAAATACGCTCCTCCACTCCTCAGAAACTTCTCCGAAGTCGCCTTCTCAAGAACAACCCAGATTGACTTTTTGGCTATAAACTTTGCTAGCCTTTGCCGATCATGACCATGAACATCCAGGTTCGATCACCAACGAGCCTCGTGGCGCGAAACTCTGAACTAACCAGCTACCAGATGACAACTTTAGATATTCCCCACACCCCCGCGTTCCGCACCATATCGCTTCCTCCAGTTTGGGAGAACTACCAAGATGAAGACTTTTTGAAGAACGCGGTCACCGAAACCTCTAGCGACATGCCACCCCTTCTCTTCTTCGACTTCAAACCGTTCACTCCTGCAACTCCTTGTCCACTCAACTCCGCAAACTCTTACTTTTCGCAATGTTTCTCGTCTGCCGGAGAACAGGGATGTGATTTGGATCTCCCTCCAATTGGCCTCGCTTTCACGTTAAGCGCGTCCTCCACGACAAGCACAACCTCTGAGACACCTACCGAAGGCAGCCAGATTGAATACGACCAGAAACCAGTTGTAGGAAGTCTTTTCACACCAAACGAGGCATTCCATCCCACCGTGGAGTAACCCTCACCTAAATTGCTGGACTTCCGGCCTTGTTGTCTCTGTCACCGGTTCTCGCTATCGGACCCCTACCACTCCTGTCGTGGCTTCGGCCACCTGACAGAGTTATATCCAATCGCCCGACAGGCATGCTTATGGAAAGCGTCTGTCCGGCAATCAAGCATTCAGCAACATTCAGATAATGCCTCGCTAGTAGTATATCCTCATCCGATTTCACGTATGTGCTGTGTACTCTACTAGCAAGATCGTCGTTGTACCCGTATATCATTTAACCTTTACGAACACAATAGAACCTAAATCTAGTTACATTACAGGCTATCTTAGTGCCACCAAATCTTTAGAACCCGGAGCTGTATTTTTTCAACGACTGATCACTTTCGTTATTGACGTTCAGCAACGTTCCTCTGTTAGTATAGATCTGGTTTAATGTGAACTTACAAACCAGCCTTGGAGCTCGAATGCTAGCTATATCGAGGGCGAAGTAATATGCCGTAGAGTTCGCCAAGCTCTTCTCACCTTCTTATCTTCGATGATGATCATGATTTCCGCAGCACTGATCGGCGATCTTCCCAATTTGATAAATGAGTCAACAGATGATCTTGCTTATCAAGTTTTTCAACGCTTTACCTTCCCTTATATGACTCATACTGCGTGGCTCTTTTTCTTCTTGTCAACTCGAAAGTTCCTCCGATGACCAAGGTACTTTTCAGACAGCTAGAGACGTAAGGCGTTGGCACTGTGTTTTTCTTCTTTCGGATTATCCCGTAATATGTACTTGATCCAGATTCCAGACAGAAGTAAGCTTCCGGTGTGGGCTCCGGACGTCCACTGGGCGCTTAAAAATTACGATCATGACCTCTTCTCGCCCTCTTTTTCGCCCCCTAAAACCACTCTAGATCGATCCGTAATCCGATGTAGTATGAACGACATTCGGGCAGTGCAGGCTGTTATGCAATGTATTCAGGACTAAGATCTATATACCTGAGGGTAAGAGACGGTGAACTTGGCCTGGATACAAGGGCTAAATCCATTACAATGCCCGAATTTAAGAACCTGTCATTTCGATCAGTGATAAAGGACAGGCAAATGGAACAAAGTAAAGAATGATATCTTCGGTAAACTAACGCTCATTGCCCACTGGTCAGACAAACAAATGAGGATCGAAAGCCACTTGATGGCGCGGCTTAATATGTTCACCGTGATGGTACTGCAACCCGGGCCCAAGTGCTAATCATTCACAATACCGATCGGTTGGCTTGTTCGGGGATATCACGGTTGAGCTAAACAAGGATAAGCTCGATTGCTCGTACGTTACCAAGATACCCTTTGGTAACAATAGAACACCTCGAAAGGTGTGCAAAAATCCCGAAATCGACAGCTATACGAAGGAAAGACGCTGGTTAATTGCGGCCAAAAATAGAAAATGTATCTTTGAGAGCGGCTGCAGAGTCAGATTGGCAGAGAAGCTACGGATGCTTGGACTAGCACTGATCTCTTGAAATGCTGACAGCTCAAAATTTTCAAAAAAGCCGTTTGAGATACTTAAACGCAATCCACGTCTTCCTGGCGCTATCATAGCCCATATCACAACCTAAAAACTGATCAAATACCTAAAGCCTTCATTGGTGGCTGGCCATCCAAGTCAGATTCATTTCATAGCTACGTAGGTTCTCGATTATGATGAGAAAGCGTCAATAATTGACCGGACAATAATCAGATTTCCACGTTGGACCAACCTGATTTTTGGATGGATCCAAAATCAAGCTTACTATTTGCGCCTTATGTAGCTGATTCACCAGCCGAAGCATCTTCGAACTATGCCATCCCTCACCTGGGACGTCCAGAAGCAACGATCACCAGACCATCCATCTATCAAGGCCATTGGAACTCCTTACTTCCGCCGCCTGAGTCTTCGCACCTCTCACAGCAACCTCCGCCCTTGCAGGCCCAAAAATATATTCCACTTCCTCCCTTATGCGATCAAGTGGTCCATTTACATCCCCTTCTCCTACACTACCGAGACACGACGCCCATCTTTTACAATTTGACCCTTCCACCGTCTACTGCTACCGCTCCATCAGTCGAAGGCCGGCCTGATTACTGGGAGTGGAAGACGCATGCAGCTATGGATCCAGCTATCGCGCCTTCTCTCACGATTCGCCTCGAACAGACATCATCCGTGCTGCTCGAAAGACCCATTGTTGTTCTGCCTACGGCTACTGGAGCAAGTTCTATCACAGTACAGGACGTTCTTCAAGCCGTTCATCGTACTCTATATGAAGTTGCAGACGGACGAACATATTTCGATACGTTTAGCCTCGGAAGCCGTCACATTAGAACCTCATCTTCCCCTCAAGAACGTATCGGGCTCATCCTTCAAAAAAAGCCCTGGTGGAAAGGTCTATATGCCAGTGATGTAGAAAGAGATGTTTGGATACTGCGCACTGAGCAGAACTAGTGCTCTTAGAGTCTTAAAGGACAGTCATGGAGTATTGACAAGGGACACTTACTGTACCGATTTATGTAATTTCGTGTACATTATCCCCTAAATAATATTATGTAGGATCATCCAAATGGTCGACTTCGCAGTCAAACAAACGATAGAATTATATTGAAACGATTGCCATGAAGTATACATTGTCAAGAATGAGATTTCGATGGATAAAGTAAAATGGCCTAGGTTTACGAGTTCCTGACCTAAATTTCCTTCTCGCTTTGATCAAGTGCACTAATGACGGATACGTGAGTATTGATTAACAAAAATTATAGAGTTGAAATCGTACCTGAGAGTACCATTGATTCTGAGCTTTGCAAGTATAAGGAGCCTCGCAAGTTGTAGCACCATTCCAGCCAGACCTATTTACCAACATGAGCCAAGACATTTTATCACAATCTGAATTTAACCTACCCGCCGCACTGTCCGTAGTGAGTTTGCATGGGGGCAGGTGGTGGCGGCACCACAACAGGGGTCGAGCTTGTAGGAACTGGTGGGGGAGGAGTGTACACTGGGGAAGTTCCTGTTGGAGCCGGAGGTGGGGCCGTCGGGACTGAGCCTTCAATAGTCGTCGAAACAGCGCCGCAGCCAGAGACCAGCGTAGCTGGACCGGGACCAGTCTGAATGGGATTGCAACCGGGTAGGGAGTTCAAGACTATGCAGGCCATTAGATTAACGCATTTGAAGCTAATTTCCAGAGCACGTACCAACACCTTCAACCTTCTCGTTGACGACCGAAGCCTTAGTGCACTTGTTCATATCGGCATCCGACACTTGAGTGAGTTGCTTGCAGCTGTCTGGGAGACCAAGCGTATCGAAGCAGTTGTCCATCGCCGTCTGGAGAGAGTTGCCTTCCCAACCGAAAACGTAGTCACCGTGATGCCCATAGCCGGTTCTGTGCAGATCAGAATCGAAGACTTCCAGCAGTATTGAGGAGAACTTACGGGTCACCCATACTGAGAACCAAGGGAGTTGGGCCATTTGCAGGCCATTCATTGACGAAGGGCCTAGTGTCCCAGACGGTCTCGTAGAACAGTAGGGGCATCCTGACTGGATGCGTCGAGGGGCAAGTTCCCTCCATCAGGATAATACCTGCGCCGGCCTGCACTTGACCCTGGAAATACGCAACGTGGCTCTGTATTTCTTGGGTCAGAAACCGAGGCATATGCACAGGGAAGAATTAACCTTATGGTCAGGCGTATCAAGATTTTTGCCATCCCAGCAGCTAAAATCACAGTTAGTTTTCGGGGGTAGCAATGCACAAATCAAGCGACAAACGCAGGGAAGAAGAGCTGAGAACGAATTCCGTATTTGCAGGGTTTTGCGGGCAACGCAATAGTGTCGTACTGCGTGCTAGCACCAGGAGGAGAACTGTTATCGGCATCAGTGAACCCGGAAGTTTGCCAGCATCGGAAGGATGAGGCCCAAGCTTCTGGGCTGTTGGCGTCAATGTTCTTCTTTTGACGGAGGAAGGGGTCTCCAGCGATCATGCGGAATCCCTAGACAACACTATCAATCCCGTAACGGAGTTACTTTGTTAAAAAAAAATACCTTGGGGAATTGCTTCACTTTACTGTTGCGGTTTGTAGGTTGAATGTAATACACTGTCATGCCGCCATTCTGAGTACCCGTGAGATGGTTTGGCATTTGAGGGACCTAATTCACGACCACCAGATGAGTTTTACTTCACGCTTGAATGGGAGAACTTACACGAGAGAATGTTCCATTGGCGTGCTTGAAGTACATGACTGCGGTCCAGTAGTTGGACTTGTCCTCCTTGAACTTGCAGGTCGTGCATGTGGCCATTGAGGGAAGGTCGTTGTCGAGTGCCATGGTAAGGTTGAATCTAAGGGACATTCAGCAAAGGTTGAGAACAATGAGGGGAAACTTACGCATTCTATTGGTGAAACGGTTCAACAAGGTAATGTGAGTCCCTGATCTCATTAAAAAAAGCCGATTTCATACCCCTCCAATAACTTGATGAACGTGAGGGGATACAACACCAGGAACGACAAGCCTGGAGGTTGATGAGCACTCATTTTGCTGAAGGTGTAGGTCGACTTACGGATCCGTCCTCTCAGTCACCAACTGACCGCAAGGGAAACGAATCAATGCATGCGCATACTGCGTCGCAAGGACGAAAAACGGAAGCAGGTAGCGTAGGCCCATGTCGTGAGTTCGAACAGGAAGTTATCGCCAAGGCTCACAGTTGTCGACGAGCATCATTCACCTTTAAATACGTTGTAATTCGAAGTGGGAGACATGTGCATTCTCTTCAGTCTTCCGCAAAATATAGCGAAACTTATCCGCCATTGGCTACTGGTCAACGAGCCTATAATCATTCTGCCCTTGTTTGGGAAAATCGACAAGTCTGGGGTACCTCATTATGAGATATGTCCGGATTCGGATAAGAATTTCCCGCACCGAGCTTCAGGAGGATAGGTTTAGCCTCGACGACCCTTCAGGCGCCACGCGTCCGACGTATACTTCTCGAAGCTCTAAAAGTGTCCTTACAAAGGAACTAAATTCCAAAAAACGTTGATCTCGGGTGCCAGACTGTCAAAATAAGTCTGAGGCAATTGTGAAATAGGCACCGCGCGTGGTCCGGGGGCAAGTTGGGGTTCCAATGATTCGTGCTTCTCTATTCACCTATCCGAAGTTCAGGAGTAACTTGCAAGGACACGCGTCAGTTCGCACTTATTGGGTGTAGTCTCTCCGAAAGAAGTCCTTGGTATTAAATTGAGAGATACCTTGGCGCGAGATGTTCGTACAAATGGTTGAGCGAAATAAAGGAGGGACATACCAAGAGTAGTTTCAAGCCAATCGGTCATTAACCACAGAAATTTTGCCCTGAACGACGAGCCATCAGATAACTGAGTGGATAAGGGTTCAAGAAGCTTGAAAGAAATCTCCTCGGTCAAAGAAAGACATATCGTCCGCGTCATAATAGATTCTTCCTCTTTGAACAAGAACTAGCAACGGAAAGTCTGCACATGCGTCAGTTCAGTCTGGGATGCTTCAAATCTTTTGACGTCAGTGATTTATGGCTTTACATGCTGTCGGAACAACAAAACGGGAGAAGGTTTCTCCAGCTGAAATTGCACTAGAGCAAAGAATAAGATTATTATTGATAGTCACAAGTTAACAACCGACTCACCTTTGATTCTGCTCCTGTCGTAACGCCATGGAGGTTGAGCCTTGTCTTCAACAAAGATGCTGGAAGCTGCAGATATTCGATCTCCATGACTTGATTGATTTGGCGACGAAAGACACGAAAACACACATTTGGCCTCCTCATATGTCTCTGATATGCGTTACTATACAATTCAGCGGTTTATCGTCAATGCTACACAAGAAAATGATGAAAAGAGTGTAAATTTCTGAGCTTCTGGATTTAGCAGATTCATTATGGCTGTTCAACGAGCGATAGAGCTGATAAAAAAGTATTGTGTGTGTTACTTCTTATCCGAGTGAAGCGACATCGGCAAATCCTAGAGAAGGTTGTGGACAACGTCGAACGGAAACCTCGAACGAGGTCGCTGATGAGAAACAAGGACAAACAGCCCCTATTGATGCCATAAGGGATAAGACCGGAACCTAATAATCTACCATCTTTAGCCCTACGTCAGAAGTCTAACTGAGCGAAATCGACCTGCGAACTCTGGATACGATTCACAGAGTTCAAGAGCCCTAATCTTGGAAGCCTCCTCAAACTGTTCACTGAACAATCCTCGATCTTGCCAAAGTTTAGATGATCGTAGACGCGTAACATATTCCCCTAACTTGAACAATCGATCCAAGTCTTCGAGATCAAGCAAGCGCTTCTGATACTGCCGTGCGTATCCCACTTGCTTGCGTCGATCATCCCAAGCTTGAAGCTTATGGAGGAGGAGAGCTGGGAATTGCATCACTGGATACGTGTCAAGGTACATGATTCGATTGGAGGGGATACGGGGAAGGTCCTTCGTTCCAGGTGTGAGAATGTCGATTTTGCAACTGTTGCTGAGAGATGAAAGAACCAGCTTTTCTTGCTCGGTGAGGATACATTGCAGGATTTTCCAAGTGGCCTTCTTGTTTCGAGATGGCTTCAGATGGAAACGGCCTGGGCTTGCTTCTGATATCAATTTCTTTACGTCCTCGGCGTCGAGATGAGGCAGTGGAAACGTCAAAAGGTCGACATCCTACAAATAAATATCAGAAATAATGTTTTACGATGTTAAACTGTGGAAACAATTTACATTTGGGACACGTTCACTTCCGTATAGCGTGCATGCCAGGCCACCAAAGAGAACACAGTCAACGCCATTTTCTTGAAGAATGTCAACTATTTCGCCAGCGATGTTGAGAAGGCATTGTGTTTGAGGAGGAACTATGGATCCATAAGACGGTTTTGGCTCCACTAAATGGCGTGGCCGAAGACGGCTCGGAGAGTTGTCAGGATTAGCGATCATGCGAATGATAGGTTCGAGTGTCGCTGCCTTGCGTGGAGGTAAAATTTCAGATAAACGTTGAAGCCTCGCTTTGGCTTCGTTATTAGAATCTGTATCAAGGGATTCCAGTAACGAGTGCTCGGAAAGTTGGAGTGCATCGTCCAAGTAGTGGATCTCCTCTCTCGAGAACCCTCGAGGCTGGGCCCAAGTGTCGGTGTAATGATCGTATGTGGCAACCATGGATTGAGCCAAGTCACTGATTACCGCCAATAGTCCGATGGTGGGGAGATTTTGTTTCGTCGTAATCCAAGCAGATTGATAACGAACAGTTGTGTCAGCGACACAAGTTATCTTGAATGGGCACCATCGTCCTGGGAAAACAGGGTAAATGAACCCAACGCCTCCGTCGTCACCAAGTCCGCGAAATTCTTGAGAGTAGACTTGACATAGAAATGTGGGTATGTCGAATTCTTCCGCTTCCGAAGACAGAACCACTAATTCGACGCACTGTTGGTCGTATGAGTCAACATTTCAATAAAACGAGGCTACAGAGCAAAACGTACCTCAGGCATATCGCCTAGGCCATGTAGATAGCGAGCCATCTGTCCGACAAAAATGCAAGGTGAATTATTCTTCAATAACACATTCTTGATGGTTTGGGCTCCTGTGAAGTTCAAAACTGTCCTGACATTCAAGTCGTTCATGGTGAAAGAGTAAAAAAAAGGCCTAGAGGATTCAACGTTGACAAATTGGAGGGCTTATATAGACTCAAAATCCCTCTCTCCATTCGAGTCATATTCAAGCTGTGACTAGCTCTCGAAGCCATGGACCGCAGTGTGTGAAGAGCGTAGCAGACACAGAAGTGTCGAACTTTTTGATCGGATATTCGGCGTCTATAAAAGGACCATGAGATATCCATGAGTTACTTGTGGGAGAAACGCGTTGGCTTGACGCATCGTGTCTACCCAAAATATACGAGTTAAAGTAATTCAAAGGGGGTCTTGGGTGGGACAACCAAAGATTACTCTTGCATCAAAATGCGAAAACACTAGCAAATCTATCGAAGAAATAGCTTTCAAGCGAAACTTGAAGCTCGAAGTTACGGCCAACAGGGGGTTAAAACCCGTCACACGAATCTCTAATGAGCATAATGAGCCACTGGAACTGACCCACTCAACCACCTCTCAGAACATCGGAGTATGTCACCATCGCTTCTTCTCTGGCATCGTGATCATAGAGATTGTCCAGATCTTCCCAAGTGTCATCGTCTAACCAGGAAGTTGATTCGTTCGACACAAGATCGAAATCGTCCCCTTCGTGTGTGGAAGCCAAACTCAATACGCGCTTGGTCTTTGGGATAAGTTCGAAGTGTTTCGCTACACCTGTGTCGTTCGTTAGGTGGGGTCATATCCAGATTAAGCAGGAAGAATGTACCTCGCCGCTTGGCAGGCTTCGCGAGGTCGAGGATGTTTACCATTGGTGCGGAACCGCCTTTGAGGTCGGACGTGTTATCGTAGAGTTCATTCTGATCATCCTCCGAGTCATAGAATTCTGAGTGCTGATCACCGATTTGTTTGCCGGTGATGAATTGACTACCCTTCCATCTGTCTCCATCGCTGCGTCCGGGATTGCGACGCTCCGTTTCTGTGCTTGGGGCACCTTCTGGCTAAATTCAAGGTTAGTCAAAGGTTGCCAGTGAAGCTTGAATACAAACCTTCTCTTTCAACGCGGCCTTCTTCTTTGTGGCAGCATCCCGGAAGGTTGTACCTTCGCTTTGAGCTTTAGCTCTTACAGACTGCAAATGGCGGCGTAATATTGGCCATGTTTTGCTCAAGAAGAGATAATGACTAACATACCTTGTTGAATTGTTCACGACGAGATGGAGCTTTCTGAGAGCGCGTCATGGCAGTTGGAGGTGTTGTATCTAGATAATGTGGTATCAAGGGGAGGGTATCGCAAGGACTTGGCCTTTCAGTTGTAAGAGTGCATCATATATAAGCAATTGGCAGATTTGGGCAGTGCCGTTGAATCCGAGTTGAGTCAACGTTGGGTTTGTTGCGGTGCCGCTTATGCATCGCTCAAAGACAGATTCGGGCAGCTGGGCTGTGAGTCATCTGAATCGGTTTGGCACGTATCCCCATTTTGTCTGACGCAGTAATAGCTCTGAGAGATATTGACTAGGTGGCAGTATAGAAAAGCTTCCTAATTTTTTGTAGAAACCAGAGAACAGAGTCAGTCGAGGTCACATCGAAGGAAGACAAGGCGCTTCCGCTCAATAAATTGATCGGCGCCGCCATGAGATCCACGTGGAGGAACGCGTGGGGGAGAGTCACATCACGAAGTTCGCCAACGACATGAGCAATCCTCTAATTTCTTTCCTCATCATCCCCAAGGCTGAGCGTAAGCTTGGAAAGTCTGTAGAATAGCGCCATCCATGCCTCCCTCCAAAAATGCACTCAGGAAACAGTACACATTAGCAGCAGCACATGCCACCGTCGAAGCTCTGAAGCAACATAGTTTACAGTGTGTCTTCACCGGCTCTATGGCTAAATATTTGAACGGAAAAGGAAAAGTCCCTTTCGTGAGTTTCAGGCGCTACTACTCTCTCGAAATTAGATGTTGATAGTCAATTCAATCAAGCAGAAAATTGAGGTCGCTATCTTCCCCGACCCCACGAGCTCAACTGCAGTTAAACAACCCCCCAATGTCATAAATCTTCTTTGCGAACAATCTCCTACTAACTTTGTACGCAAAGGGAAACGGGCTCTTGCTTACCATGATCATAGTGGTTCCATCTCCGTATCAGAAGATCAGGAGGACTGGTGCCACCTCCAGATCGTGACTCTCGCCAAAGCGCCAGCGCACTACCACCAATCCTATATCAACCTGCGGCAAGGGCTGCCAACACCAGCTGTAATAGCTCTCACTGCGAATCATGTGCATGCGATGCTTCAGCGCAAGGCACAATCCGAACGATCGCGGAATCCGTGGCCAGGCCAAAGGGACTTAAAACAGCTTGAGGAGATGATTAAGTTGACGAAACAGTCTACACTTCGAGCCCTTGACGAAAAATTCAATCTGGAGGCGAAAGCTGATTTCGAGAGCCTCGTTGCAGCGTTGCCGGAATATGCAACCAAGTTGGAGCCGTTCATACAGGTTTGTAGTGGGCTACCGAAGGTCATCGTGCCAAGCGACACTGCAGCTGTGAATGCCCCTCCTCAACCATCTACTTCAACTCGATCGGCTGTTGAAGGTACCACCAGTCCAGCTATGGATGCGTCTCCTCAGCCATCTACTTCAATTGGACCGGCTGCTGAAAAGACCGCCGTTATACCTGTAATTGGACCGTCTTCTCGGTTTTCTCGAGACCGAAGACAGAGAACCCCTCAAGACAAACCTCCGATTCAAGGCCAAAGCCAAAGCCAAGGTCAAACCTCAGCGCCCACAACCGGGCCAACACCTACTCAAATCCTCTTTGATATCACAAGACAGGTCGTTCAGATCCTAAAGGAAGCAGGTATTGGGAGTGCTCTCTTTGGCAGCCTTGGGACATCTCTTTACGGAAAACAACGATCTCCTAATGTAGGCAGACCTTATTTCTTATAAATTCACGTCGCTTACTATCTTTATTTTCTTTCAATTCAGGATATTGACCTCTTGACCTTTCCGCCGCCCGATCAAAATTCCGACCCCGAACGTATCAAACAGCTCATCGTCACCGCCAACCCTGACAAATTCTACCTTCGTGACTCCGTCAATCCCTCCGCAACATACAAGATCCTTTTCTACAAACTCACTCGTCGCCAAAATCCTACTCGCTTTTTCCGCCGAAACAGCTGCAAAGTTGATATCCTCATACCTGGAATCATGCACCTCCCTTCGCTTCACCCTAACCCAGAGAGGATAATCTGGATCGATGGGCTTCCAGTGTTGCCGTTTGCTGTGCTGTTAAGCCAGAAGCTCCAGGCATGGGACGATCATCGGAATATGAGTGAGGAAACTGAACCTCAGAAGTACGCCAAGCGATTTGTGGATAAGAACGATTTAGGGAGGATGTTCAAGATGGAGGAGCATGTGAGGCCACTGCGCGAGGCATCCGCGAGGCCATGGAACGATCGCATATTGTTCAGCGAGGAGTTTGAGACTCTCTGTTGGAGTCGAGCCAGAGACTTCTGTAGCATCTTCCCGGAGTTCAAAGCAAGATTCTTGTCGATAGGGTTAGGGGAAGATACGTATGACATATTCGCATAGCATTGTCTGGACTTACAGTCCCTCTCCTTGTACTTCTTCATGTAGCACCCCCATCTGGTATCAATCTACTGTACGAGCTCTACTCGTCTCTTCTGTCGAATGTGCGCCAAGGCTAATTATGAATGACCTATTCCGATCAAAGAACGTCAAGCCCACAACACCTACCTGTAACATGCTTTCTTCCAACAAACAGTCAGATCGAAGTCAATTGACTTGTTGTGAATCACCTCAAAGCTCACCCACTGGCCACCATCAAGAACTTCTGTTGCGCAGCCGCAACCTGCAGAAGTTACTTCGAATCATTGAAAAATCAAGTAGGAGCCTCATGAAACTCCGGAATGATCTTCCTAAAAACCCACATCCTCAAGGTCTCCTGCTGTTTCTCTCTCTCTGAAACACCTCGTTGTCTAGCTTCTCTTGACTCGTAGTATGACTCGAGCTCACCCAAGGAAGACTATATAAGCAGCTTACTTGTCTCCTCATGAAATCTTCAGCCCATTGTCACCCTTTCAGTATGCTCGGATCTACACATCTACCAGCCCACAGAACCTACCAAGTATTTTCAATAGAAAAATTCAGTCTACTAACATGGCCCGACAAGAGTGTCAAAGTGGAGGACTATTGAACGCCTTCAGTGACTTGGTAAAAAGAATTTTAGACAGGAATGAGACCTACGCTGAGAGGAACTCTCTACGTCGTGGAATCTCGCGAGAAGAAGTCAGGGATTTGGAGGAGGACTTGCGGATGGAAAGGTCCTTATTTCGGGAGATAGTTGACGAGTCGGAGGAAGTAAAAAGGATCTCGAGAGAACGATTTCAACAGTTATCTGAAATCGTACCTCCTCGAACCGCGGCAAAACTGGAGCCTCTCATCCGTCTGTGCTCATATTCGGGGAGCAGAAAAACCCTTCTTCGATCAAACTATCGTCAAATCGAAGGAGCAGATATCTTAGCTTACGAAGATAAGCCCCCAACACAAACCCAATGTTTCTTGAATATCGCAGGAGAGATTCTTGATATTCTCGACACAAATGGTATTAAATGTGTTCTCTTCGGAGGTCTTGCCTGTAACTTATACGGAACCACTCGAGTAACAAATGTAAGTCCTGATATTGATCAAACAAACAAAAAGGGTGTTATTGATGCACTTTTTGTACAGGATATCGACATCTTAACGTTTCCACAATATCCACTTACCAGTGAAGATGTAAGAAGTTGATTGTCGATGCCAAACCAGGACGTTTCTACCTCAAACCCTCCCGCTCACCAGGTGCCTCTTGGAAAATTCTACAATGTATTCTCGACGAGGAAGAACAAGAAATTCTCCTTTTTTTGAACACAAGCTGCAAAATCGATATTATAACCCCAGGTGGTGAACTAGACCTTCCACACATCCGACCTTCACGGATTATGTACATTGACACATACCCTGTCATTCCATTCTCTGTTCTTCTCCTGCAGAAACTTCAAGCTTGGGACGATCGACAAAAGAAATGTAAATATATGAAACAATACGAGAAGAGATTGGTGGATCTTCAGGACTTGAACAGTTTGTTTAGGTTAGGAGAGTATATGACAGTTTTACGATCTTCGAAGCCGTGGCGAGATCGTGAATTGTTTAGTGCAGATTTCCACAAGATTTCAAAGAGGAGGGTTCGCGAGCTTTGTAGGCTCTATCCAGAGTTTGCAGGTCGATTCCGATCGATTGGTTTTTCAAGTTTCAACGTAGTACATTTTGTCTCTTGTTGATCAAAGAGTCGTAAAGCTTCCAGTGTTGTTGTACCATCCTATGTAAATAGTCAGTAAATTATTAGAACTCTAAAAGTTCAACTATGCCAAAAATTTCAATTATGCAGGTTATAAGTATGGATATTGAATGTCGTGTCTTGACCGTTGAGTGATATGAGAGCAATGAACGATTGTCAGTAAAAGATTTTGTCAACGTGATTAAAATTTACATTTTGGCTGCTATTTATTTAGGGGCTCCTGAACGACGCGGCTGGATCACATGTCAGCGGATCAGGCACCGCTTTGATCGTTGATGCAACGCTTATGTTGTCGCTACGAGTCACCACAGGCTTGACATTTGTCTTGTCATCGCCAGCTTCCGGGCTGTGACGTGCTCTGACTCATCGAAAATCCCCCGCTATACCTCCGATGCCGACCCTAGCTTGTTCTCCGGGGTATATATGTCATTGAAATCATGACTGACCCTTCCTTAACTCACCAAGAGCACTCATCTTGAGCGCACTCTCTTAACGGTCTAAAGCCTTTCACCGCCTTACCAACTCCTCTTCAACTCATCTAACCACCTCAAGAACCCTCTCACATCATGGTTTATCGACTGGGCAGACAGCACCTCTCTCGCAGGCAGGCCGCTGACTTCAACAAAGTTAGTCAGCCTGGTATTCTCAAGACATCTCTTCGCTGACACCCCGTTTAGCAAGTCCATGCTCTAGCGCATGAACAGCAAATCACAGTTCTTGAAGCTGCAACCACCAACTTTGATTCTGCGATCAGAACCTACACAGATGTAAGCATTCTTCCTGCCTTCGTTCGAACGTCAAGTTCTCATGCTTCGTTATTTCAGACTGCTCCTCGGTCCAACCTTCGAGAGAAGAGAATTCCCTCTTCTGTGGACACCGAGATTGGCAAACTCGAACTTCGGGATGAAGATGTCTACGACTTCAAGATCGACTTTCCAGCCTACGAGACTCCAAGGCGAAACACAAACATGACCGTGTCGCTTCTTGACATTGCAAAGCCCTCTAAACGGAAGGGTGCTCGCCGAAACGTTACCTTTGTCCCTCTATCACTTTCACACTCCGAACCACTCGTCTTGACTGCCGAAGAAGAGCGTTTCATCAACGATATCGAGGATTTTGTCGAGATTGATGGCGTCTCGATGGCTGATTTCTCAGATTTTGAAGACGACTGGGAAGAGGTGTATGACGAACGGCAGCAAGTGATGGTTAAAGTCAAGCCTTCATATTCTGCTGTGCTCCGAGGTCATGAACGATGAATATCTACTGCTGGGATGAGTGTCTAAATTATTTAGTTCGATGATACCCAGTAGATAGATGCATGGATGTTCTTGTAGATATGGGACAGCTTATTACTACATTTATAATAAACCCCTCCGACTAATCATTGATCATTCTATCCGTTAAGGTGCTCATTTTCGTCAGATTACCTCTTCAAAGAATTTCTCAGGAGGTTCACTAAGCTGCTTTCGAGAGATATGTATTTTCGTCAAGCTCCAATCCATTGAAATCGAACATTGAGTGCCCATGCATACATCTCCTACATCTTTCCCTCGGTACATTACATCCAACTACATTTCCTTTGAGACTCAGTTATATCCCCCAGTCGAAGCACTTGGTGGCAAGGCATCCTTCCCTTCTCCACAAGTTACTCCGATATCATTAGTCAGTGTGAGTTCTACCAACGAGCCTTGCGCGAATACGTCCCAGTCGAGGTAGCAGCTTGATTTGTAGGGTTGGCCATTGACTGATACACTCTAAATGGTATAAATAGTGGTGTTAATGAAGCGAAGCCAAGATAACCCAGCATAAATGGAAGACGTACCTTGACGAATACATTCCCTCCAGTCCCATTGGTTGGATTCCCATTGAACCCATGGGATACGATCGTAGTTGTACTGTTATAAACAGGATTGAAGAACGAGACTTTGGGGAAGTAGGGCGATGATATGAGGATCTGCTTCGTAGCAGGGAGAGGATACATCCCGAGGAGGTAAAATGCGACATATGAGCCCATTGCACCTGAATCTATCGCACAGATTAATATTAAAACGGATCAAACATGTTCAAAGGCGTACCATCATTGCCTGGAAGCCCATCGATTTTCGTGCTGTAGTACTTCGAAATGGTCTCTCGAGAGCGTTGAGTACTCAAACCAGGTCGATTGGCGTAGTGGTACATGTAGGGTATTTGTTGAGAAGGTTCGTTCGTTGATTCGAAGTAGTCCTACAAAAGGCATTGTTAGCTTTGTGTACGTTGAGAGATACTGAAGGCGAAGAGACTTGACGCACATTATCGAAGAGGAAGTCGAGTCGGGAGATGAAGCTATCTACGCCACCGTGTAGTTCAATTAACTTTGCGGTGTCGTGGGGTACGTACTACGGGGAAGAATTCAGAAAGTGAGCGAGAAGACATAAGGCAATGGCTTACTTGTGAATACTATACAGGAACACACAATCATCAGGATTTGCGCTTAAACCCCAACCAATCTGTAAGACTTACAACAAGAGGCGATCCTGGCGAAAGCAGGTCAGTTTAATCTTCACGAGGAACGCAACAGTATTCACCCTCGTAAAACCCATCAAAATTGCCGTAATCAAGGAAGCATGTCGAATGGTAAGGGTCATGAACGCTACAATGTCGAGGGTCTGTGTATCCCCAAGTTCCATTAGAGTATCTGGGCTATCAAAGGATCTTTTAGTCAGGCCATATCCAAGAAGCAGGCAGAGAAACCCTACCTGCATCATACCCTTGATATTCGGACTTCTAGGGACACTAACATTTGCATTCCAAACATTGATAAAGTTTCCAGCTCGCTGCATGTACTTTTTGTGGTCATCAGTTTTTCCAAGGCTTTTGGCAACTTGTGCGATGGTAAAGTCGTCGAAGGCATACTACAAAACCCGTAAATAGAAAGCCGAAGAGTTATGAATAGCAACCTACTTCTAGAGTACGAGAGACATATCGAGTATTCATACCTCCCGGCTCGTACATTGTAACTGGTACGAATCCTAAAATAGGTTAGATAATGAACGAAAACCTAGTCAGATCATGAAATTGTTCGACCTACCATAAGTCTTCCAGGACTCAGCCTGTCTTCCTTGATAATCCCAATTGGGAGGTTGAATCTCGGCGTCAGCCAGTAGTGCAGTATATAGACTATCCGAGGATACGTTGAGGCCTTGAGCTTGTTGCTGATACCTGCCAGAAATAAATGGTGAGCGAAATATACATTTCCACCTACGCATCGTCAGCATACTTGACAAAGAACTCCCCTAAAATGGGATCCGCGTCTTGACGAACAACAGCTCAACTATCCTTCCAGGATGTTTAGATGAAGACGGTAACGTACTACTTCCTCCTTGGATACTTTGCTGAACCGTTGCACCGCGGCATTCAGGCAGCCAGCCTAAACAAATTAGGCAAGGGTTCTAGTCTTCGCAACGCGGACTACAAGGCTGCTCGGCACCTTCGTTTTTCTGAATATCAATCATTCCCCGAACAATCTGAGCGAGTCTAATTGGGTCATGGAGGGACATTAGCGGATAAAGTGTGCGGTATGTGTCCCACTAAAGTGTGCATCAGCGATACCGCCATACTTAAACCCAAGGAAACGATCACACATTGCAGTACAACGAGTCATAATATGGTTCATCCGATGTCCACTTCGGGTTTTCTCCGGTATCTGAGAATCTATGAGCTTCGCAGTTCAATCAAAAGAGGAGAACTCACAGTCAGCGGGAGATATATGTGAACGGTATAGCTATTTAAATCAAAAGGGTAAAAGTCTGCTTCGAGGGTCGGAGGCATCACATACCGATGAATAAAACAGTTTCACCGTATCGTCGTTCACACCAGTCATATCTACCTGAACTCTGCCTAAGAGTTCATTCCACTGGGCCCTGGCTTCACTATGAACTCTCTTAAAGTCGAAGTCTGGCACCTCAGACTCTGCATTACGACAAGCCTGTTCAGCTGAAATAAAAGATACACCGACGCGAGCCAGAATTGTGGTGATGTTTGAGCCTGGGGCTGGGTTAAAGGTAAAAATACCTCCAACTTCGAAAGGTCCTTAACAAAAGAAGGTTAGTTATCAAAGTCCTTTGAGCTACAAAATATGTTCGGAAAGGTCTTACGGCCAAAGTTGTTCCCAATATCAGTTTGGTTGCGATGCACAGTGTTGTCAGTGAAAACCCCATATTCCACCGGTTCACCAATGTCATACCCTTCTCC
The DNA here is from genome assembly GCA_015657495.1 of Crepidotus variabilis. Taxonomy (NCBI): domain Eukaryota; kingdom Fungi; phylum Basidiomycota; class Agaricomycetes; order Agaricales; family Crepidotaceae; genus Crepidotus; species Crepidotus variabilis. Next base: position 552,812 of record MU157836.1, on the reverse strand, counting down.
TTTGAAGTCAACGCAGGTGAAAGCCTTATACCAACCTGGCCCAAACGAACCGGCAAATCTTGCTCCTCCAGAGATTCTACCCTTCGGATCTACGGTGCCCTCTGGATCAACCCCAGTCAAGCCCCCATCGTTGGTGAAGTCAACGAGAATCCTGGGCTGTTTCGTGCCTGGGTGGTAAGTATACCGATGAAGGGCCGTGCGACGAGTAGCAGTTAATTCGACGCGTACACCAGTTGTCTAAGAAATAGGACAAGTCTGAGAACTTATAGAGGATAAACAGAGACAAGACGGACGAGGTTGGTGGAGAAGTATCCTGGCGATGCAGCATCATCGGGAGAGCCTTCAGAAGAAAAACTCATTGGTTGTTAACCTTGTTCACTAAAGAATTATTCAGCTCACCATCAGGTCTCGATTCTCTGTAAACTCTTCGAGTAAATATCGATGTTTGGCACGATTCCAACGATGCACAATCAGCATGGGGGTATAACTTGAAATTCGATAACGGAGGGGACTGGAACACACGAGAGTTTATTAATCAAAGGTAAAACAGCGGAAATTCTCTCACCCCTCCAGTACCGTCGTCATGAAGCTGCGAGAATCCAGTAACTCCCCAGCGAGGATTACCGTCATATCCCGCGTGCTAATCCAGTGCGGTTAGTCATACAGAAACTGACTACCACACCACTAACATTTTCTGGGGAGTCTGTATCCATACCGGCTTTGACCATTCCATGAGGTAGGGTTGCACCTAATCAAATTTCAGCATAAAGGTTACAAATTCAGAAATTTCAAGAACCAGGAAATACGTGGCCACCACTCACAGTCCCTATAAAGGGAACAACAAAGCTAGCTGGGTCGCCAACCTGTGCAGACGCCGAAGGGTTCGTTGGGGCGGATGCTACAAATGAGAGGAGTAAAAGAGAGTAAGTCAGTGTGTCTCTTGTTGACCGCATCTCTGCACAGTCTGGAAGCTAGAAGACTGGGTGAGTAATGCAACAACCGAAGCGATCCGCTTTTAATCCATCGGCCAAATACGAGGGCCACATCAAATGAACCAACTGGATGCCCTTGTGGAAGGCATCTTGGCCTTGTAACCCATGATCCGCTAAGAAGTTGGATAGCGAAGAAAAGTCGCATTGGCCCAACCTAAGATCTTGTGTGGCTGGGCACAAGCTGAGTCCAGACGAGGCACGACAGTCGACAGATCCAAGGCATCATTATACTGACCAGCCCAAATTACCGAGGAATCAAAGTGTTTTGACGCGTCGTTCACATGGGAAGCTTCGAAAGAAGCAAAACGAAGCCTACGAGGAAGTAAATCCCACAGGCACGGCTCTCGAGCAGGCCATCACCGACATGATTGCGTTGGTGCCAAGTTGATTCGCGGTGTGTTCATGATCAGGAGGCTGGATCCCATGCACGAAGCTTTCAGCAAGAAGCAGTGTCAGTGCATGATTGATATAAATGAGCACAATATTCCTGATATTTAAGATACAATGTTGCAATTCTACTTCAATTCAAGAATATCCTCCAGTGGATATTGAGGGAGGAAGTGCTGACTTGCCAGAACCACATGTGACTGCAATATTATCAGTCAGCGTGAGCTCGACGAGGGATCCTTTTTCAAAAATGGCCCAATCGAGATAGCAATTGGATTTATACGGCTTTCCGTCTACTTTCACGCTCTGGAACCCAGTGTCAGTAGAGCGAAAAGGTCATCAAATCATATTCGTACCTCGATGAATACCAAACCGCCAGTACCATCTCGTGGATTTCCTTTAAAACCCTGAGAGACGATAGTCGTTGTACTCTTGAAGAGAGGGTTATAGAACGAGATTTTGGGAAAGTAGGGCGAGGACAGTAAAATTTGCTGAGTAGAAGGTAGAGGGTACAAACCAAGCAAATAAAAGGCGACGTAACTGCCCATTGCGCCCGAATCTATACAAAACCAAATGTATTAGATGCCGCAGGTGGTATATACTCAAGCATGCTCTCACCGTCATTACCAGGAAGACCGGACTTGGATGTGTTGTAGAACTGTGCGATGACTTGCCGTGAACGTTGGGTGCTTAAACCGGGTTTATTCGCATAGTGGTACATAAACGGAATTTGCTGAGAAGGTTCATTTGTTGAGTCAAAGTAGCCCTAGGACATGGTTGTGAGTACAATCTGAGAAGAAAAAGACAATAAAGAGCGAACTTCTGAAAACAAGAAATCCAATCTTGAGACAAAGCTATCAACACCGCCTTGAAGTTCGATAAGCTTGGCTGTATCTTGTGGAGCGTACTGTGCACGCCACAGACGTTAGATAAATAAAAGAGCTACCGAGTGAATCGGCTGCGTACTTGAGAATACTGAAAAGATTGTAGGTCAATCACCGCAGCGCATATTGGGTCTTAGCAGAGACTCTTACCACGAGTGGAGCACCTAGGCATGGTATCAGCTGTAGTTTCAACGAGCAACTGACTATGCTCACTTTCATAGAATCCATCCCTTCTCGCAGCGTTGAGGAAACAAGTGGCTTTCTCTGGGTCATGGATACTACAATGCCTCGGATCTGTGTAGTTGAATGTTCCGTCGGCAAAGCGAGGCTGTAGAAGATTCAGAAAGACATTTCTTTAGGTCGCGTGAGAGCGCCGACCTGCATCATGCCTCGCACACTTGGCTGATCCGGAACTGACACATTTGCATTCCATACATTGACGAAGTTCCCTGCCCTCTGGAGATATTTATGAGCATCTTGAGTCTTGCCGAGTGTTTTAGCAACTTGGGAGATCACGAAATCATCGAACGCGTGCTGTGTCCATCATTCATAAGCATATCAGAGAATTGAGCTTAAATGTCGTACCTCAACTGTACGAGAAACGTACTTCGTATTTGCACCTCCAGGTTCATACATCGTCTGTGGAATATAACCTTTTTTTGCTCAGCACCAGGAGATAGAATTTTTGTTACCATCTGGAGAATAACATACCATATTTTATCCACAAATCAACCGCTCTTCCTTGCAAATTCCAATTCGGTGGCTGCTTTTCCGCATCTGCCAGGAGAGCGTTGTAGAGATCGTCAGGAGAGACTTGAAGGTCTTTTGCCTGCTTAGAAAACCTAGGTGATATTTAGAATGAATCAATATTTGTGTTACTGATTTGCCAGACTTTACAAAGAATTCGCCAAGGACCGGGTCTGCATCTGACAGCCAGCGGAGCTAAGACCAGGAGTGACACTGAAGAGTGGCGAGGTACTTACTGCTGCCACCTTGAATGTAATGTTGGGCTGTTGCACCACGACACTCAGGTAGCCATCCTATCTCAACATCAGTACTATAAGCCCAAAAGATAAGGACTTCGACGCACCTTCGTTCTTCTGGATATCGATCATTCCACGAACAATCTTGGAGAATGTGACAGGGTCATGTAGCGACATGAGAGGGTATAGTGTGCGGTAGGTGTCCCACTACAGGTAAGTCGTCAGTATAACCGAACTAATGATCATATGAGGGTCCTTTAGGTTGAGATACGTACGTTGCAATACAATGAATCGTAATACGGCTCATTGGACTTCCATTTGGGATTTTCGCCGGAGTCTAGGGTACTATTCAACGTAGTCCAAACAAGAATACAGGGCAAACTCACAGTCTGCAGGGGAAACATGGGTTCGATATAGCTAGAAAAAGTGGTCTCAAAGTGTGGGTCAACTCGCAGGCGAGAAAGTCTTACAGAGGAATAGAACAGCTTTGTAATCTCTTCATCAACACCGGTAGTATCGACTTGCACACGACCCAAAAGCTCATTCCACGAATCCCTTGCATCTTTATGCACCTTGTCGAAATCGAAGTCCGGGATTTCAGATTTTGCGTTCGAACACGCTTGAGTGTAGGAGATGAACGACACGCCAATGCGAGCCAAAATACTTGTAGTATCAGACGACGGCGACGCGTTGAAGGTGAATATTCCACCCATTTCGGACTGAAATCCTAATTGAAGAATTGAGTACAGCGGGACTTGAGTGCCCATCTGCCAGAACTGACCTGGATAAAGCTGGTTGATGTTGGTTGTCCCTCGGGTCGGATAGTTGTTCAGCCAAACTCCGTATTCGGTCGGTTTTCCAAGGTCGTAGCCTTCTCCTTTGAAATCTACGCACGTGAACACTTTATATCTGCCTGAATGTGTATCTTTAATGGCAATTTAGGAGGTCTCGACGATAATGACTTACCTGGTCCAAAGGAAGCCGCAAATTCTGCACCGCCGACCACCTTCCCAGCTGGATCAACTTCAACCACAGGATAGGTTGCGCTTCTTTGACCATCATTCGTAATGTCTACTAGGATTCGGGGTTGTTTGGTACCACTTGGGAATGTGTATCGGTGCAAACTTGCCCGACGCGTCGCGGTCAGCTCGACCCGGATTCCGTTGGTCTATATAGAGCTCAAGTAAGCCATATGCTGTATAAACCAACAAGAAGGAACTAACGAGGTTAGTAGAAAAATATCCGGGAGATGCAGAATCATCTGGAGAACCTGCAAGACGTGCTTCAGTTTCAGGACAAACACGAACGTGGATATAGCGCACCGTCAGGCAAAACTTTTCTTAAGATCTTCCGATTTGCTATGGTTGTAGGACACTTCTCAAAAGTTGAGCAAGAAGCGTATGCAAACAACTTGAAGTTCGATAATGGAACAGACTATTAAGAAGATTCTGTCAACAGATTCATAAAGCATGCAGCACAGGAACATACACCACCAGTCCCACTGTCATGCAGTTGCGAAAACCCTGTAACATTGTATTGAGCGTCACCGTCGTATCCGGCATGCTAAAATCCGATTTAGTATTTACTTCTTGGAAATGGTGTAAAGAAGCACGTACATTCCCAGGTGAATCAGTGTCCATCCCAGCCTTGATCATTCCGTGGGGAACTGTTGCTCCTGGAAAGACATGTCCTCCATTGATTGTACCGATAAACGGCACGACAAGGCTAGCAGGATCGGAAATTTTCGGTATGAATCGCACATTATCGTCTGTTGAGGTGCTACCGTTAGCATTGGCCGATGGGAGAGACGATGGCACCGGGATGCTACCCGCTGTGAGCTGTGGTGGTAGAACAGTGCTTTGCGCAGTGGTTAACGCTATTTCGCATACTAATAACAGCCGAAACAGCGTCATGCGAGCTTTCCTCATGTTATTGAAGAGAAAGACTCGAGGTTCAATATATCGATTGGGAATCTAGTCGTCACGGCCTGGTGGATGTGAAATGTTTGCAGTTGACCAGGAAAGGTCGATGGTCTGGAGCTAGTAAGCAGGTGAAGAAGGTACTTAATCAGTGTTCTGGACAGTGTCAAGAATACAATATCGTACCATGCACACCGGTTGGAAGCACCACCGACTCGCATGACCACTACACCCCACAATCTTCAACTGTACTCCATGCGGCTTGCAACGCGTATGAAAAGAAGCCTGTTGAAGAAGTCTTTGGGAATGTTATTTTCGCCGAACAGTCTGAGATCCATCGATGCGCAAGTAGCTTGTAGTCGTTGTTCGCCAACAAAGCGGACGGGCGGAAAATAATCGTGCTGCTTCTTCCAGGATCACATGTTTGTGCAATGCGGGTTCAAAAATAAACACTGGTTCTAGAAAACTAAGAACAAAGTAAGTCTGCGTGTCTTATTTGAGAGTGGAATGTTATTATAAAATTGTGGCAATAGAGAAGAAAACATGCTTACCAGAGCAAAGAACGTCTATCGGTATCAGCATCGTCAGTGAATACATGCACTGACTCCGAGTTCTACGGAAAAACCAGGAGCGAAAGTTTGGAAGCTTGCCGAACGATTCGTCCAGAAAGCATGAAGCGCATGTAAAAAGACTTTCATCTTATATTAGGATGTGCGTAGTTTGTCCACGATTAACAGTCTATGTTCTACAAGGTAACGTCAATGGACAAGCTACTCCAAAATCAAGAAAACTCACAAACCCAACTGTTGTTCTGTTCAAACATCAGTCCTTGAGGTCTACAATGACCGCTTGAAACCCAGGCCCGCCAAACATATTCATTTTAGGGCCGTCTCGGCTGGCTAGCTTACCCATCGGCCATGCAGCTGCATTCACGAAGAGGGTTGGCCTTTCGCTTGGCGCATTCTGAGACTTCTCCTTTCCATTTCCTTCCTCGTCCAAGTTTCCCAAGCCGTCATCCGACGAAAAGTCCTCTTCGAGTTCAGCGTCGTCGTTGTCAGCAGTGTAATTCTGCTGCTCTTCGTCCAAGCCCTGCGGCACGTATAATCTTTCCAATTCTGCCTCCAAGCTGGTGCTATCTTCGACACCCCTCTCTTCGTGATTTTGAACTTTCGGGAGAGTTGCACCTTTGTCCCATTCATGTAGATAGGCACCGTGGGCTTCGTGAATATGACCAAAGAGATGCAGGCGCGGTTTCAGGCTAGCCAGTCTCTTCCGTAGTGCTTTGCATCCAGCAAGCTCGCCCGTGGTTGTTAGGTCGAGTAGGGCGTAAGGCGGTCCATGAGTGAGTAGGATGTCTGTTTGGGGAAATTTGGAGACAAGTGCTGCGAGGTGAAAGGTAGGTGAGTACTCTAAATGAGGTGATAGGCTTCAAGATAGACTAAGCAGACCTTTGCCATCTTCAGGCTCATATCCAAATGCCCAGTTGCAGAACTCGGGCGACCACTTTTCAGGCGCGTCGTACGTGTAAGCATTTGGTCGAAATGTTCAATTAAACTACGTACAGGCGAACCGTAGACACTCCACTCTCTCCCGTTTTCTTTGAGTTTGAATCTGTAAACTTCGTCTTGAAGATATACGAGATTCGATGCTTGGGCCCCTTTGCCTTTCAGAAGAGGCAGAATCTTGTTGATGTCCTAGAGGCCTTGCATTAGACCATAATCTTCGTTCCATACTGACAAAAGCAGACCTGCTTCCCAGCTCTCAAATGAAAGTTTGGGCTGTGTTTCTCATACCAGTCGGTATGCAGCGTCAAGTCATGGTTACCAGCAATAATTCTGTCGGTCGAAATTTAGCGACTGAAATCGCGAAACGCCATGACCATCAACTCACGTACATCTTGACTTTGTGTGGTAGTCCACATAACCATTTCATCGTTTTCTCAAAGTCCTTTTCCGTGCCCAAATTTGTCAAATCACCACTGTGTAATAGAACATCGCCATCTGGTACTTCTATCTCGTGAGTGTGCGTGTCGCTAATGCAGACGAAACGTGTCCACTCTTCGCCCTCAACCAATGGTTTTTCAGGTATCGAAGTTGGTGAGTATTCCAAGTGCGCAATGGCATTTGAAGAGCGGATAACGCGGGATCGATATTTCAGTTGGGCCTTCCGTCGAAGTTCTGGTTTAGGGGGTGATATAGTTTCAAAAGCTACAGATTTTGAGCTTATGCTGGCAGCTTTCCCATGGTTGTTTGTGAAGAACTCGGTGAGTCTATCTCCGAAGCTTTTGCTCGGTTTTTGAGTATTATTCATTGAGTTTGAAGAGTCACTGAGCTGTAGTCAGATGTGAGGACGAATTTGGCGAAATGTGGTTGAGATCAACAATTGAACGGAAATCATTTTCCGAAATCACAACCCTGCTTGTTGGAGGATACAGTTTGATTTGATGGCATTCACTTCGACTACGTTGATACTGTAAAAATCTATGCTATATTGTAGAAGTTCTTGCCCTCTTGTAGAATATCGCATTCACAATCTTGGTCCCAAATGTATAAAGCAACCCTTGTATCTATTATACGAACCATTTTCTCGAGACTATCTCGATCAATTAGTTGATCCCAGAGTTCTGAGGTTTGATCGACTGTGGTGGTCCGAGCTTCAATGAAGAAGGAGATATCGGTCAAAGGTCTTCGTACAATATCTGGTTGAAGGGGACCACAGGGAGCCATACTGGCTACGGCAGACCAGTGGAAATTACGTTCCGAAGAGTAAACGAATGTTTGAAGATTTGGAAGAAAGGGTGTGGGTTGATGTTTATCGAAAAAGTGGATGTGGCTGCGAGGTGGTTAATAAAAGTTTCGCCTATGTTGGTCATAAGTTCGAGTTTGCGAAGGGAAGAAGTTAGGCGAAGGAACTCAATTAGATCATCGTCATCTTCGCTAGATCCGCTGAAGGTACCGACGTCAAGTTGACATTGAGAACGAATAATAAAGTCTGACAGCACATAGTTGAATGAATCTCCCGATAAGTCGCAAGAGAGTTCTTCTAGGAACGAAATTGTGAGGCACTCGAAAAGTCCTTCGTTGTCCTCGATGCGGAGGTACTTGATGCTTGAGTGAATCACGCATGTTTGTGGAGCTGGAAATGCTTCACCATCAACATGGACATTTTCAAAAGTACACTTCAAAAGCCGTGGTACATCCTGGATAATGTTAATGCATTGAGGTTTTGTCCAGGAGCTGCCAAGGAAGTGGGTGACGTTACTCCAATTGATGAGGACATTTTGGGGTTGAAAACAATCAATCACGAGCAGGGATGGACTGCCATCCGCTCCTAAATCAAAAGCACCGCTTTCGAGGTCGTCTTCAAATCTGATTTTTTTTGAGAGCGAGGCCTTGTAAACGAGATGCTTGGTCGGGCAGTACTCATAGATTCTGCGTGTATGAATATGGTAGGGAAGCGAAGAAAAGGGACCATCGATGCGCAACGGAGTTGAGAAGCTTTGTAAGGGATTCGTTAATCGAACTATAGCATCCTTTTGTAAGATTTCACCGGATCTTTCTTTTTTAAAGCAGACGCGGATGACCAAGGAAGTTTCTCCGGAACGTGCGATGCATTCTTCTACGAGCGACATGTAGAGCAATGGTCTGTTTTGTGTGATGATGATAACCAGCGAGTTCCAGAAAAGTGGATATGACCATATTACAGCACGCGTCGCCATTCTCGGCAAACGGAACCCAGCGTAAATTGAAAAGGATAGGGTAGTGTTGGAGGGGTAAATAAGCCCCAGGTGGTGGCATCCCTGTCGTAGTCGGCCAAGGTGGGGGTTGGAGGAATACAAAAGTGAAAGATGCGGCAAACAACTTCGACGGGAAGTTGTCCCATCAAAAAGTCGTTTTGATAATTAAACTCCGTCTTTAACTGGCGCTTCCACTAAGCGTTCTAAATTGTCCTTGGCAACCTGGAGATATTCTGTTGCGTTTTGAACTCGTTGCTCACTTTCAGCAAGCCGGCGACAAGACCAGCAAAGTTCGGCATCGCATTGTTGACATCGCTGACGGAGATTCCAATCACGGTTTTCTGAGGATATATTATGTGTGTCGCCACTGGAAGAATCTGGTGTCATGAGTGTGAAGGAGTTGGTGAAAGTTGGTGGTGGAATGGTGCAATCAAGCAGGTGAAAACTCTGGACCACGAGGGACCACCTGATATTCGTTTTACATTCGCAAATCTTCCCCTGAGCAATCGATCCTATCATTCAACAGTGTACGCAATAAAAAGAAGTTAATTCTTAATTTAATTGTAACTCTATTTGTTCTGCTGGTGACGCTGGTAGGTATTATGTAGACGAAGTTACGTTGTACGGAGCAGTGAGGACTCGTTTTGTCTTGGGCAAATTATTGATCGTCGTTTCGTTGAAGCCGAGATGTGCTTGCACCAAAGCAGGAGGGATAAGAGCAAGCCACTAGATGCCCAGGTTCAGTAAAATCAGAACAGAGGAAAACGAATAAGAGCTTGCATTGCTTAGACCAATGTCGGCGAATTTGTCAGTATTGAAGATCTCAAGGAATTTGAGTGTGGAGTTGCTGGTATTTTCGACGTAATGACCGTAAGTGGCAGGAACGTAGCCTGTTAAAACATGTCAGAAGCAATGAATGTAGTGAATATATAGAGTACTCACTAATGTCTCCGGCTTGATAATCAAAGGTCCTTGCGTTTCCAGAGGACGCGAAAATGGTAACGCGAGCTGTCCCTTCAAGGAAGAAACCCCACTCATCTTGAGTAGGGTGCCACTAAGGTTGAAAGGAGTTAGAGGACCTTCGTAGTCAGTGAGTAGACAATGCTCTTACGTGGAGTTCGCGCATCGCGCCAGGCTCTAAGGTAATTTCAGCAGCAGCGACCTGGGTGGAGATGTTAAACGTGGTCGAGTCGACAATCTTGTAAGTCCCTCCTGGTACGGAGATGGGTGCAACCGACGAGAAGTTGAAAGTGAAGGGCTGAGGAACAACTCCATTTGGGCTAATCGGCGCGTCACTTGGCGGCGCTGGAGAATTCGAAGGGAAAATATAGAGTTCTTTCGCTGGTACTTGGGCAAAAGTCGAGATGTCGCTGCATGTCTTCCTTAATTTATGTTCAGGTTGTAAGGATAAACACTTACGTCTGGAAGTTTTTGGCCAAAACTTCAGCTGGTACATGAGCCATCCAATCAGTCAACTGAAGAGTAGATGATCAGCGATCTGAGGATTCGATTGAAATATAGAACGTACTAGGAATGTATCATCCTCATTGAAGTCGCCGGTTGGGAAGACCAAAAGGAACTCAGTTCCAGCAGGGTCGTCGTTGGTGGCTTGGAGTGAATGTGGGACACCAGGAGGGAAGTACCACAGATCACCGGCGCCCTATGTTGATGTAAACCACCATGATAGAGAATGTTAGAGAAGGAATATACCACGTTGGCAACATAATTTTGACCATCTGCATTCACAGAAGTGACTTGAGTGGTACCTTGCAGAATATAAGCCCATTCTGCTGTCTTGTGCCAATGTAATTCTCTGAGTTTGGCGTTAACCACTAGCTGAGTAGACTGTATTGATAGTGATTTACCGAATGGCTCCTGCTTCCAACCTCATGTTGACACCAGCAAGATTCTGGGCAAATGGCATCACATTAACTACAAAGACATAGTTAGTAAGGTGGCAAGATTGTGCTGAGCAAGAGACCTCTTACCATTTTGTTGTCTCGCCCAGCCACCAGTTTGCAGTCGATTGGAGCTCAGACTGTAAGGCCATTTAGCGTTTGGACTGTTGCAAATGGGTCAGTTTAGTTATCGATAAAGTTCCTGAACAGCACCTACACGCTACCCGCGTCAGTAGTTGGGGGAGCCAATAGGTCGGGGTTTTGTAGGACTGTATCTGTGTCGGTTGGGCCGATAACACTAGCCCCCAGGGTACCCCTCTCAGCCTCTGGCGTTGTGGGATCGTTGGGGCCCCACATCGGGAAGTTAGGGTTAAGGCTAATATATGGCACGGTCGCCGTCGAAGACGCAGCAGAACTGGTCGAAGAAGGCGCGAGGCCAGTAGCGGCAGTAGCAGAGCTGGAAGCGGCGGCATCGAACAAGTCCGCAACAGGTGCAGCAAATGCAGCGGAAGAAAGCAAGAGGGCTAGGTAACAGGAAGCGACGCTGATCATCTTGAAAGGTGTGCTGGTTATTGCTGTGCTGTTGAAAGTTGTGTTGTTGATGGGGCTCCTGTCGAAAGACGAGAGCTGGAAGACGAAACAGAAGCTGTTGGGTTTACATTTTTGCACAACCTGGTTTTTATACCTGTTAGTATACGACTTTGGGTCTCCCGCAGCAGAAGGTCGGAGATTACTATGACGCGTAAATGCCTGGATTGAACGACCATAGGTAAAATCCTTATAGTTTCAAGAATCGAAATGAGTCCGAGTAGGCACTTTGGCAAAGAACTCTCTGATCGTGACTAATGCGCTGGGTTTGACGTATCGAAAAAGGGAGGAACTCTACAAAGAAAATAGTTTTGCATGAGTTTAAAGATAATACTGATACAAAATTAAGTACCTCAAGATAGCTGACGGCGGGCAATACAAATCGGGTTACTGCGAGTCTATCGCCGACGGCTACAGGTCCAAATTCGGAGGCACAAGACAAATTTGAACATAAGAAAAGGACGAGGCGTGCTGCATACTCGTTTCTGCAACAGTCCAAAATGATCCGGCCGTTAGGCAAAGTCTGCGAATTGCGATCTTGAGGATGTTAAATGATCTCGAGTAGCGACAATTCTACAAGATTGGTGATATTAAAAAAGAGTTTCTTCCAATCAAGACGAAGGATTTCTAGGAATCCAGCCACATCCCGGAACGAAGGTGCCTCAGAGTGCAAAGACTATGAAGAAAAATCTCCGGTCCATGGTGGACCGAAGTCGGTATACATCTATAATAATAAAAGAGCCAAAGAGCAGAGAAATTGGAGCACTGTAAAGCTAACCACGTTCCCGGTCATCTAGCAAAGTGGCGGTTTCCTAAAACTGAAGCAACGCGGTTAAGCCTGGGCGGCAATTGTCCTCAGGCTCCAGATTTGCTTTTTCCACCTGATACGTATGAGATTAGCAGCGGAGATAAGTTAAGTTCTTCTGTTGAAATTTTTTTGATATTCCTGAAATGCACATCTCTTGATTTCAGGTGAATTGGAAGTTGTTGAAAGTTTGAAATGGGGGCAGCCTAACCCCGCCGGGACAAAATTATATTTCTCTCCTTGCAAAGCAAGTGTCCTTTGGAGTATTTTATTTATTTCTCCCCCCCCTTGTTTTTGAGGAGATAATAAATTAAAATAAAGCGATATGTTAGTTGTTTATATTGACAAGAGTAGCAGTAGAACAAATAAACTTAATTTAATATTAAAAATAATGAGATTATTAAAAACCCATGTGTTACTAAGATTTG
>MU157836.1:497445-539292 GCA_015657495.1 Crepidotus variabilis | reverse complement strand
CTTTCTCTTCACAAGGTATTCTAAATTTAAAAAAGAAATCTAAACCTTTATCAGTTTTTAATTTTAATGGAACTCTTTATGGAAAATATAATAGTTTAACAGAGGCTGCTTTAAGTTTAAATTGCAGTTTAAAAACAATATGTAGATGTTTACAAACTGAGAAAAAAATATTAAAGAGACAATGGATATTAAAATTAAAAGCTGTTGAAGGGACAAGCCTTCCAACTTCAACAAGGCCAAATATTCCGTTGCAAGCGGCTCAGGGCTGCTTGGATCAGGCTTGGGATGCCCCATAAATATTTTCTACTTTCACTCGACGCTGTCAACCTGGCGTTCAATTCTAGATCTAGGTAGCTGGGTGTGACCACATTTACCACGGTAATCAGCCTAGACGCTCCTAGACGCTCCAGAGGGCCTTAGAACCAAGTTCACGACTCCCTTTGTCAATTTGAAGCTGACTATCACTGGCAAGTTCTTCCAGTTGTAAATTGGAGCGTTTGAAGGTCATTTGTGTTTCAGTAACTATGTGAGTTTTGAGTTAATTCAAAACTTCTAGTAAGACTAAGGATTCCGAACCTAGACATCTCAATGGCAGGCTTGCCAGTCAAGCTTGTGCCTTGACAGAGGGCGATGAGGCCTTTATCTGACTTGTACTGTGCACATGTAAACAATGTCCGGCAGCCAATCTTCACCCAATGCTTTTCTGTCCTCGGATAATATGCTGAAGTCTCGGAAAGGGAAAACTCCATCTCCAGCGCCGCTTGGAATTCCTCGTGGGTTGATAAATACTTAAAATGTCTCGAGTTTTGGGGTAAGATCTCTGAGCTCTTGTACCATTTCTCCGTGTCTCATGGTATCTCTTATAACCCAATCAGCTTTTTTTGTATTAGTACCTTCTGGTGGGTTGACAGGCAAGCCAGTGCTGAACAAGAGTGAAAAGTACTGCTTTCGGAGCGCTTAAAGGTATGTTTACAAGGTATGTTTACGCCATCAATGATCTTTCAGCTCCTTATTTATCCCAACGGCGTTGCACAGTCGCATTAAAAGGTCACAAGCAGTGACGCGTTGCTTTAGACGCGACGCGACGCGCTCATGTCACATGACTCTCCGCAGAAAGCCACTTGCATCAGCGGTCTCCAATCGATCATCATGCAACAAACCTATTAACAGCCAAAACGTCTGCCGCTGGTATATTGCTATTTGCGTTCCATAGCACGATACTTGGACTCGCGGCTAACACGAAGCACTTTGTGAGCACCATTTAATCTATTCACCCCACATCCGCCCATCCATCCAGTTCCCTCCTACTTTTCGTAGTTATGCCATCTCAACATGGTGCATCGACTTGGCTTAAGAATGAGACTAAACGTGTTGCTCGAAGATCAGCAGAGATTGTCAAAGGCAGTTGGTCATCCGATATGGGCACCAGCACTCCACCTCTTGCGGACAACAGTCCCATCAAGCGCGACAGAATGGTCCCCGAAGAACTGGAGAATGGCACAACCATGACTAAGATCTCCGAGAAAGGCGAGAAGAAGCTGCTATTCAAGTTAGACGGAGACGAAGGCAAGATCTTTTACACCTCCAGCAGGGAAGGGCTCAAAGTCGGTACGTCCTGGTTTCAACTCATTCTAACCCACATGACGAATCTCATCGTTGAACGAAAGTTCCAATTGAATGTATCAAAGAACTACGCACAGGCCCTCAGACCACCTACTATCGCCAGCAGTTCAAGCAGCCGGAATCTCTCGAGGCACTTTGGTTGACTATCGTATACATCGTGGAGGGAAACTACAAGACGCTCCACATAATCGCTCCAGACACGCACATGTTTCAAGCATGGTCCGACGCGATCAACAAGTTAATCACGATTCGCCAAGGTCTCATGAGCGGTTTGGGAAACGTCGAGATGAGGCAAAACATCTGGGAACGACAGTATTGGAAGGGCGCAGACGAAGAAGGCGATCAAGTTCTAGACTTTGACGACGTTGAAAGATTGTGCAAGCGCTTGAACGCGAATGTGAAGCCCGATGAACTCACCAAAATGTTCAAGGTAGTCTTCTCGTCTTTGCCTTCAGAAGTATAGTTAACTAAGTGCTTATTATAGGATGCGGACACCCAGAATCGAGGACATCTCGACTATCCTCAATTCCAACAGTTCGTTCGCGTTCTCAAACGCCGACCTGAAGTGGAAAGGATGTACGCTACCATCTGTTTAGCAAGCGGTGGACAGTTTACCCTCGCCGCCTTTACGAAGTTTTTGAAGGAGTCCCAGAAGGTGTGAACGCTCTCGACATTCTATCTTTCTATACCTCATCCATGTCTTATTTGCAGTGCCACTTATCAGACTCCGAAATCAAATCCCTTTTCGAGAGACACGCATCTTCAACTCCCGTAGCGACCGCTCCTCCAACTGATCCCCAAGCTCTCCCCTCACAACCTGTCCTTTCTCTCGATGCTTTCTCCTCCTTCCTGATGTCACCTGATAACGTCGCATTCGTGGAGCAAGACAAACCAGTCTGGCAAGACATGACTGCCCCCATCTCTGATTACTATATCTCGTCTTCACACAACACCTATCTTGTTGGTCACCAGCTCGTTGGCGTTAGTACGATCGAAGGTTACATCAGAGCCTTGTTACATAGCTGTCGAAGTGTCGAGCGTGAGTTCCTGTTTCTTCTGACTTCTTCATCCCTATGGACTTACATTTACTGACCACTCCCAGTTGATATCTACGATGGTGACAAAGAACCCATGATTTATCATGGCAAAACCCTGACATCTAAAGTCTCGTTACGTGATATTTGCATTGCTCTCTCGAAATACGCATTCCAGGCTTCTCCGTATCCCGTTCTCATCTCAGCTGAAGTTCACTGCTGTGTAGAACAACAAGAGAAGATAGTTTCGATCATGAACGAAGTATTTGGAGATTCGCTTATTCAAGCTCCAGTAGAGGGTCGCCCAAAGATTGAGCAACTGCCTAGTCCTGAGAGTTTAAAGAACAAGTTCTTGCTGAAGGTCCGTTGTTACCAATTCTACGGTGATTTGCATTGACGCACTTCGCTGTCTAGGCCAAGAATCTCTTCGTAGTTGAACAGCTTGCAGCCGTTAAAACCAAAGTGGTAGAACCTAAAGCAGCAGTCGAAGCCGATACCCCTTCAGATACGTCCTCAGATAGCGACGATGGCTCATCGAAACTCAAAGAAGGGTTGAACTCGATCAAGTCCAAGTTCCGCATGCTCCGCACCAAAGAGAGTCCCGCAGAGCAACCTCACAAAGTGAAAATGTCTTTGAATCTGGTGGCGCTGCTCGTCTATACCATTGGCGTCAAGTGCCAGGGGTTGACTCCTGAAATCGACTATGCTCCGGAGCATATCTTCTCGCTATCCGAGAATGCTGCCAACCGGCTAGTAAAAGGCAGCATGTCGGATTTGGTGAGGCATACCCATACACACCTTGTCAGGGTCTATCCCAAGGGCACGAGGGTCAGTTCGACAAATTACGAGCCACACAAGTATTGGGCGTCAGGTTGCCAGGTTGTAGCAATTAATTGGCAGACATTTGGTGCGTGGATGTTACACCTGGTTACTTCACTAGTCTAGATATTGACGCATGCAGTGTTTAGACCTTGGTTATATGATTAACCAGGCGATGTTTCAGCGTAATGGTCGTGCTGGGTATGTCCTCAAGCCTGAAGCCCTCAGACATCCGGAAAAGGCGGAGTTGCTCTCAAAGCGAACTCAACACTTCTTCGATATCACCGTTTGTAGCCGTCTCCTTATCCTTCTCATACTATTTTAACGCTTCCATGCCAACTCTCTACTTAGATTATATCAGCGCAGCAACTTCCCCGCCTTCGAGACGCCCAAGGGCGAGAGATCATTCATAAATCTATTGTTGATCCATTCGTCCAGGTGTCCCTCCACATCCCTGACTGGACGCACTCCCCATTCTTACCTGATTCACACGCAAACTCTGTCAAGTACTCACCCTCAACCAACGGGTCAGCCACCAGTGTATCATCGGCGCGAACTGTGACAGTTCGTACCAAAGTAGTCAAGGACAATGGGTTCAATCCAGTTTGGGAAGAGGAGCTCTGTATTCCGTTTGATTGCCTGGGAGATATGAAGGATCTTATCTTTGTCGAGATCCAAGTTCGTCAGGAGGGCAAGGAAGATGATGATGATGAACCGATTGGGGTCTACTGCATTCCTTTGGGTTGTCTTCAGCAAGGTGTGTAGCTGCGATATTTATCCCATTCAATCTTCGCCGTTCGTTATCCAGTGTGCCTTTGACAAGAAACTGACCCACTGCTCCCTCCATGAACACAGGCTTCCGGCACATCCCTCTGCACGATGCTCAGCTATCGCAACATCTGTTCTCGACTTTGTTCGTTAATGTTAATATACGTGATATTGACTGACAAGGTGCGCTGTTCACGAGGTCGCGCAGCCACGGACGAAAAGGTGGTGACTGTCTTTTGTATTAATCGTTGTTGGCACATTTGTAAACATACATAGTTCGTTATGCCACCTTCTCGGTCCGTATTACACCATCTGGCCATTACTATAGTGTTTAAGATTTAAAAAGCGTTGATGTTTACGCTATGCAGAAGCTCGTGGTTTCTATCAAAGCTGTCAGATCTTGAACTTCAAGATAAAGCGGTTAGTATTTCTGCTCTATCACTTTGGTCCCGTGTTCCGTCGTCGCTCGTGGGCGCTCAATGTCCAACAGCGGCCGTTCCCGCTATCTAAGCTTCTATGACCAAAGCAAGGAAAGCCGTTGATTTTCCAGATACGCGCTCATCTCATCGATTTCTTCAAGGAGGTAGGTATATCTCCTGACCATCTGAGCTGCAAACGCCTGTGTTTCTCCGCCGTCGCAAACATATCGGACTCGGACCGTACGATTTCCAAATTTCACTATTTCTTCACGGGATATCAATTTAAATCCAGAAGCGCAGCTTACTCTGCAGGACTTCGCCGCTGCAATGACGAAGAAATGTTGTCAGTTCTCTGTGAGTCGGATTTATCCATTCAAAGTAGCCACCGGTGGCCCCGCCTCGTGGGTCTGTCGTCGAGGAAAGAACTATGGAGGTGATTTTGGGAAAGACTCGACAGTCCAAGACGACCCCCTTTTTCGCTTCATTTTTTCTCACTGATAGTCGAACCTTGGCGATGGATTCCACGCGTTGCCACCTTTTGCTTCCGCAAACCATCGAGCGAATTTGCTTCCGCGTCGGCTTTGTTCCCGCTGATTGAGCCCGCTTTATGTGGGAGGCTTGGGTGTAATCCTGTAGATTTGGTCCGGCCATTATATGAGAATTATTATACATAGAAATCGCGGCGTTGGAAAGTTTATCCGCATGGCCTCGGGGCTGAACTGGGTCTCTGGTTGAATCTCCAACATGGAGCTTCTTGGCACAACTGACAAGCTCAGACAGATTGCCCAAAAGGCTAAACCTGAAATGGTGGAAGGCACCATCACGTACACAACGCATCATGGCCAATTCATCAGCAACGGATTTCAGGGGTCCATTTTTCGCTTTTAGCCCCTTGTGTTTGCTGGCCATTTATTCCGGTTAGCTTACGGCTTTGCTCTCTTCGATCACCCACCTTCAATTACTGCGAAACATTTTTGAACTCGAGATATACATCATCACTCGACTTATAACCTCCACCCAAGTTCTTCTTCTTTCCACTAACCGTCGTTCGACTTGTTGCCAACGGCAGCAGACAGCTACGTGCTGTCTGAGTGGCCAAGATTTTGACTTCTGAAAAGATGACGATATATGGTGAGTTCCTTGAGATTTATCCGCAAATCACACTCTCATGAAGATTCGAAGGATATGGCGTCAACAGTATTGAGCAATTTGACTCAACGGCCGATGCCTTGCAACGCCACACCTCGGTAAGTCGTTGCGACAGGATGAGTCTTTGACGATTCAATATTTTAATCAACTCATCTAGGGCTATTTACCTACGAAAATATTCAAAGCGCAAAGCTCTATTTCGTGTGGCATTGCTACCGAGAATAACACCACGACACCTTGCAACTCTATCTCCTCACTTCCACACCCTTCAGTGTTTGAACAACGCCTAAAGGAGATCCAAGGAGCGACGCCCTATCGATCTCAATGCGATCGTCCAGGCGTCGTTTCTTGGAAAGGATCCCTTTCAGACGGAGTGCGCTCCACCGATGTCAACGGGTTTTGGCCAGCAGTAAGTCCTGTTACCCCACATTGGCCTTCAATAGCCCATCTTAACTTGTATCAAGCATAAGCCAATCCCCCCAGAAATGCACTCTCGATACTCTGAGCTGATGCCCAACGTTCTTTTCCTTCAAAAACTGGAAGAAGAAGAAGAGAGCTACTTTGAGCCTACTCTTCACTTTAACGCACCACTTCCACCGCCACCGCCACCTCCTATCGGCTCGTCTGTTATGGAATCGCCTTCAACATTTTCTGACACCACATCACCCCCACCTGACAGTCCGCCGCTTGCAGATGGCTCACTTTCGCCAACGTTGACAGCCGTAAAATTCATGCCGACACTCATATCTGTACCACCTGCTGAGCAGAGTGCATCACCACCGGATACCACAGGGGTACCTCCCGTGACAGGGCCCATTAGAAATGTCAAGGAGCCAAGAAGACCCAGCCTTGCTTGTACTTTCTGTCGCGAGCGGAAGATTGCTTGTGGCCGGCCACCTCCAGACGCTGCTGACCAGACTTGCGAGTAAGTGATACTTGAATTTCATTGAAGGGTACCGCTGACCTATACCGCGCCTTACCCACAGTCAATGCGCCAGGCGGTCATTCCATTGCATATACGTCAAAGATAGGAACCGTGGACGTTCAAGTAAACAGCGAAGATGAAATTTTCACGCGGGTCTTAAGCTCTTATCTCATTCTTGCATGCTGTTATCTATTCCCCTTTCTCATTCACGCACACACGAACACACCGCATTCAGTCACTGACATCATATTATCGCGCTTCCACTTACTGTATTCTAAATTCATGCATGTAATGTCTTTATATTTTGCTCAATATTTCACGCGGATTTCTTCGAGAACGACGTTCATTGTGGTCTACGATGCAAGGGATGTATTATTTGGGTATAGCTCCCGAATAGTGTGATGGATGTTGCTTGCTTGTATAGAAGAAAATGAATGTGTAAGTCAGTGATAGCGACGATGCAGATGAAAGCATAAAACAAAGATGAAAGATGAAGATGAAAGAAGTTTAGATATGAATGGCTGGTGTCACATTGTTGACGTTGATCTTGACAAAAAGCGTCGAATATAAATATTGCGAGAGTTGAGAATCATGCAGAGGAATGTGTCGGTAACCTAAACCAAATTTTAGTTAAACGCGTTTAACTGAAGAACACGGATAGCATTACCTTGTTGTAAAGATCCCAGAGAGGCGCAGTACACAGCCAACGGTTCGTCGGTTTCTTTGTCTTCCTGCTTTACAGCAAACTTGACAAATATAAGATCGAACATATCCCCGACGCAGTCAAATGGAATGGAAAGCTTGTCTTCCCAGACTGGATTAAATCCATTCTTCTTTACGACAGAGGTTCGCGCAGAAGGCGCACGAGCAGGTGTGGATGTCGCAGCAGTTGAGGATGCACGAGGATGCGTGTGCACAGGATCCGTCCGCTCATCCGACCTGCCTCGTTCCTTGGGCTTGGCTCGTGCCTTGTCCTTATTCTTGTTCTCGGGTTCAACTGGCCAATCGGGAATGAAGAGCGTCACCTCGACGAAAGGATCCACGATAACTTTATCGGAGGTCTCTTTTCCTGACGAACTACGTGGACGAGGCAACTGCTGAGCCGAGATAACAGTCACGTCGAAAGTGTGTCTGGTCTGCTTGTTGAGCAATTCCTTTGGAGCATGTTGTCGGAGAGCGGCTGGTTTGAGAACATAACCTGTGCGGCCATTCCGCTGGAACATTGCGTAGTTGATCATATAACCAAGGTCTAAAGCGTATCAGCTGTAAAGCAACCTCCGCTAAGAAATGAGTTACATACCGAAGGTCTGCCAATTAATTGCTACAACCTGTGCACCAGCAACCCAAAATCGATGAGGATCGTAATTTGTTGAACGCAGCCGGGTACCCTTGGGGTAGGTTCGAACAAGATGAGTCCTGGTGTGCTTGATAAGATCTCGCATGTTAAACCTCAGCATCCTGTTTGCGGCATTCTCGGATAGCGAAAACATGTGCTCCGGTGCATATTCTTCCTTTTTGTTGATACCACGACATTTGACGCCAACTGTATAGACCAACAGGGCAACTAATGCAAAAGAAAGTTTGGGTTTAACGCGTTGGGGACCGTCAATTGGGGTGGGAGACCTGATGAGTGCAGTAGATGGTGGCGAAACCAGAGATGAAAGGGCAATATTTGGAAGAGGTGTCACAGGTGATAGTGGATCGAGACTTGGAGGAGCTTGGGAGAGAAGGAGAGTAGGCGATGATACTGGAGTCGACGAAGGAGCCCCTCTGACACTTCGAACACGTTGTAAAAATGTCGTTTTGGCCTTTGTAAATTGTTCTGTAAAGATAAAGTCAATATAAGTTGGATGATTTGGACTACCAAACACTCGAACCTTTCATCTGTTCAGAATTTCGCCTTTGGGGCTTAGCCTTGGCTGGAGTCGCAGGAGGAGATCCAGGGAAGGCTGGTGTGCGTGGAGTGGGTGGTTCAGCTTTCTGTGGTGCATCATAGAATGCGTCTGAATCAGAGGCAGAGGACGATGGTTCAGAAGTTTCGCCGCTATCGCCTTCGAGGGTATCTGAGCCTGAAAGTGTGGTGTTCTTTGTCTTGAATAGGATTTTCCCCTTGAGATCGGTTGGGCTCGGAAGTTGTTCAAACCTCGGTATACCTTCTGGAGGTATCTTCACCAGAGCCTCTCCAAACACTTCAATCATGATCTTTGCTATGAGGTCTTGCTGGGCCAAACCACAGTGCACCTCCGCCGATATGATGATAGGATAAGGAGATGCAACAAAGCCGTACTTGATAATGGCTTCACAGACTTCACGCAGTGAGACCTTTGACGTCAAAGTTTTGCCATGAAAGATCATCGGCTCGTCTTCTCCATCGTAAATGTCAACTAAAGGCGCGGTCAATGACGAAAGAGTTTCATAATATTCAAGACCTACCCTCCACGCTTCGACAGCCTTGCAAGAGCGCACGGATGTACCCTTCAATGGTGCTGTCTCCAACGAGCTGATGACCGACGAGATATGTGTTGTGAGACGAGGAGATGAAGTATTCAGGAAGAGGGTGCGTCATTTCGTGCCATTCATCTCGGTGCTGATCAGCAAATGCAGAATTGTCGGAGGAGAGTAAGAACGAAGTAAAGGCGTCCAGTGTGAGCATGGCAGGACCTGGCACATCTGAAGCTGTCGTCGACGTGGAGTACTTGTCAAATATCCTTCGAAGCTCTTGGCGAGGAAGCGAAGACTTGATAGATTATGTCAACGAAAAGCACCGTTACAAATGATAATTTACACACCTTTTGGGTATCAACCATGAACTTCTCGAAGACATCAAAATCAAAGTGACCGTTGCCTTCAGCTCGAAGCTTCTTGTACCGTCTGTCGACTTCTGGACGGCCTTTCAGCAGCTTGACGAATCTTCGGAAGTCTTCAAAGTCGAGGAACTGGCGCTGCTGACGGTCTGCTTGCTATTGTCACAGCTCAATCAGAGTGTCTTATTTCCGACGGTGAAAACCTACTGTAAAGAGCCTCTCTAGATCATCCCGGCTCGTGTTGATGTTCAGCTTTCGGCACAATTTCTCCACTTCTTCAAAGCTGAGCTCTTCATCGCCTTCTTCGTCTGCTCCTTTCCAGTATTGTTTCTCCCACATCGCCTGTCTTACTTCGAAATTGCCCAGTCCCTGCATCAACTCTTTCCTAATAGCGTGCAGTCCCCGAAGCGTTTGATTCCACATCTCAAACAGATCTATGGTATCGGCAATGAGGTGTAGTGTTTTCCACTCGCCATCGATGATGTAAATGAGTGTGAGCCAGCGATCTTGGTAGTCTTTAGACAGCTGGAATTGTTGGCGATAATAGCGTGCGTCGGCTCCAGCACGAATTTCCTTGATATTCTCAATCGGAACTAAGAGAATGTCAGTCTGAGTGCAGATATTCTTTGTCAAGGAATAAATTGACGCACTAATCTTCTTTTTGCGACCTTCCCATACTAGCTGCCCTTGGTCTGCATCAATGCGGAACACGACCTTCTTGTGCTTCTTCATCGTGACTTTCGTCATTGGGACACCTTGCTGGAGGAGTATCGGAACCGTGATGTCCTCGGCAGTAGGAGATCTAAATTCATGCTGCAAGGGCACGACAGTTTGAATGGTGGGTGTGGTGTGGTGTACGGTTTCACCCTCAGCAACACTGTGCAAAGGCGGTGGGCGCACTTGTGTAGAGTTCCTCCGAAGTGCGGGAGGCGCGCTGTTGGTGTGAATAGGTGAAGATGGTTTTTTCGGTGCTTCTGATAGAGAACGAGAATGACCTCGACCTTTCATTCCCCCTTCGCGAAGATTTGTAGGAGAAGCCGCCGATGCCGTCTCCGAGTCATTCAAAGACTTGGATCGCCCGAGATAGTTGCGGTCTCTGAAGTCTTGGAATTTCCGTCGAAAGGAAGCACCGAATCCGTTCTTGCCCTTCAAAGAGCTCTTTGTCGATGAGGAGAGTTGCGCATCACTGTCCCTCTCAGCCTCCATGTCAACAAGCTCCTTGACGACTCGGCCATTGCTGCTAACGAGACCTGAAGCCCTCTTCAAAGTTCTTGAGGTCAAAGGTAAATCTTGCATAGGAGGAGGCGCTCCGTAGCGCCCTCGAGAAGTAGTCAGTCCTTATAACCAGGTGTACGTGTGCGTGGAGGATGCAGAATTCATTTGACCCTACTGTATCTTATTCGGGGCTTGATGTTGTTGGCTATTTTAGTCGCGTGATTCTGGGGAAAATCTTGCTCAAAGTCAAGCTTTCCTATGAAATTTCCAAATAACAGCGAACACATAGCCTTAAGCCCAACTGCGAATATATTGACCTAGTGAAAACGAACTTTTAGTATAGCTTTGGATCTACTAGCAGAGTAACCAGTGCTACGATGTGGTGCTTCCCATGATCAAAAAGTGAGCTGTGGTTTGCGCCGGCATTGGCAAACGCCGAAGCTGCCCTGAGCCTGCTAAACCCGTAGAATGTCTGCTCAGGTTGGCGAGTAAGGAACCTCCGTGAGTCAAAAGTTGACGACCGTTGACTCGTTCTGACTGAAGTTGTTCATCTCGTGGAAACGCACCTTGTGAAGTCTTCTACTAGTGGTTATGAATGAGAGGCCGTAGATCGAAAAGCTACTCATGTAGGACATGAGATGGAATTCTAGATCGATTGCCATTAAATCTCTAGCACTCTCCGTACAACTTCATCAAGCCGCGTCCTAATTGTTTAAAAGGGGCAAAGCTTCGAATTCCAGTATTTAGGGAGATTCGCAGCATAGTGAATTTTCGTGCTATAACATCCGGGGGCAGAGTCAATGGCTGAGGAACACTGCCTGTTGGGCGCTGAGCGCCTAACTCAAAGTTCACGGGGCAAACGTGCGTGTCGGAAATAACTTGACTCGGGAGTCGGCATGATCGATAATGAGCATAGGCTGCCCGAAACTCATCTCCTTGGGCATAGACAACGGCAATCTCCATTTACACTTTGCTCCAGGCTTCAGGGTATCTGTAAGACAGCAAGATATCCTAGTGATGCCGACAAGACAAACCTTTCACTCGCGAAATAATCTTGGCATGCAAATGCTTTTGGAAGCTAGTGCCTAATTGATCAACGCACTCCCAATACGAAGATCGTCGAAAAGACGTTTGGGTAAGTTAACGTTATACCTACTCCACAGGATTGTGATTCACAGTCAGTCGTAAAAAAAATAAAGCGGAACGCGTTGGATGTGACAAAGAACTGACCTCTCATTATACTTCATTACGGTAGGACAATGTTCTCCGCCCTCGATTTCTCCGAGGATCAAGTTTAAGTGGTCCCTACCGAGATTCCGACTTCCACACTCAGCTTTGAGTGGGCTGCTCGACCATTTGGCTTTCTACCAGTGTATGAACCCACATGTCCTATTCACGAATGGTTCTGAGTATGATCAGTGGCCTTACTAGAAGCGGTGTTAGCTCTAGAGACAAGGGTCGTCGAAACGCTAAAACATGAGGTCCACTCACTGGCACGCACACACCATGAGGCGACCTCACATTCGCTTCACCATCCATTGGCGCCTTCACCCTTGGGGCGGGGTCTCTTTGTTATGTTTTGACACTTTCTTGAAGTATGAAACGTGGTTTGAAGAAGAGGAGTGCTCGGATTGGCTGTTGCTCCATATCGATTGGACCACCCCTTTCATCTAATGAGTTTCGGCTTGTAGACGAAACATCATGCGCAGTCCATGCCTTTCGACAAACGAAAGGGATATAAGATTGTGAAAGTCGTATGGGTCATTAAACATCACTTACTCTTCTCTCAACCCATGACTTCTCCAATGACAAAGCCAATTCCCCTTGTGCTACCCGAGATCGATCTTGTCGCAAACGCGAAGACGACTCGAAAAACCTTTGAACGACTTGCATCTTTCTCTCATTTGACTTGGTGAGTGAATCGGCAAAGAATCGTTAACAAGACGAGCTTACATTTTACAACAGCAATGAAGACTCCCCGCTACTTGCCAAAACGCTGGCTAAGATCCATGGGCTAGTCAAGCTTGTTGACACAAGCATGGTTGCAGCGCATCTTGGCTATAGGCTAGCTACGAGTGCAATGATACTATGCGATTCGGAAGAGCAAGAATGGGAAGCCGACGTGTCTTTGGAAAATTTGAAGGAGTTGGTGGCTCAGGGTGTCTCCATGTCGAACGAAGTGGTGGTTGGGTTCAGAGACGTCCAGCAGGAGATCTATAAGGTACGTGAATCACTGCGTTATCCGTAAAGACGGTTCATTTACCTGGTATTTGATCATAGATTGCCGCCTCCACTAAAGACAGCAACCTCCTCGTTGTGGTTCCTCCAGACGCGACTCATGGTAACTTGATATTCTTCGCTCTGTATAAAGACATTAATTCCATCTTTTAGCTGATGAGATTAAGATGCAACTCAAGGGTGTTGGCACTGGTCTGGTTGCGAATATGAAATTGCTCTCCGACTTTTCTCGTATTGCAAACGAAACCGCGGAGTGGTGGTCAGCGATCGACAATGAATTGCAGACGCATGCACCACAGCTGTTGCCAGTACCAGAAGCACCCAACGCCACGGATGCCCCAAGTCCAGAAGACGCTGAGAAATTCGCAGAGTGGTCAAAGATGAAGGATAGTTACCAGGATTATTACAACCAGGTGCGTACTTTTCGCGTGGTAGTGTCTCTGTTACTGAGTTGAATGAATTACTAGGTCAATGTTATTCATGTCAGCTTTCCCGAGCTTCTTGGTCCATCGATTACCGCGTGGAAGGCCGTTGCAACTGCACAGAGTCTCCCCTCGTCAGAGGCCAATTCCCTCGTTGATCTCGGAGAACACTTTCAGAAAGAAGAGCCCAGTTTGAAGAAAGGCAAAAGGAAAACGATTTCCCGTTTCTTCTCCTCGAAGCCTAGAGGGAAGGAGGATGTCCAATCTAAAAAGCGCAAAAACCAAGAGGTGGGCGATTCTTCGTCAAGCTCATCACAGTCTCGGTCGGGCATCTCAACGACGGTCAGCAGATCGAACATCCCGAATGCAGCTGCAGCTGCCATGGAATCAAGCCAACGTCCTAGTGAACAAAACGCTCAGCCCGTGAAGGAGTCGTGGTGGAAAAGCTGTCTTTCCGCAAGTCTATTTGATGATCTTGGATGTCGAAGTGATCCGGAGAAGAAAGAACTTTAGATTACCCTACAGTACCTGCCATCTTTAATACTATTTATTAGCTTGAAATCGATCAAGATCCTTTAGATAAATCTTGCATAGATTATTGAAATACCGGCATCACATCATTCTTCTGCTTCATCGTCCCCTTCTTCTTCTTCGTCTCCATCATCATCATCGTCATCATGTGTACTTTGGATAGTGGATAAGTCATTCAAGCTAACACCACAAATAAGCATCCAGCAGGCAACGTAAGTTGAAAAACCACCTACCAGTGGACAAAAGGGCGCATTATCTTTGCTACATCTGCCAGTTTTTCCTTAAAGTCGGGTGAAAGCACTTCACTATCGGTAAATCTGGATTGTTATCAGTATAGAGATATAAGAAAGGTTCAGAAACAAACCGATGAACAACCGCAAATGACCGGCATTTCAACAGGTCGATATCTCTGAAAATATATATCAGAGACTTTGGAGATTCTTCCCAAATTTTTTTTAACAAACTTGTGATCTTTTTCTATCCCCTTTGGCGAAGTCTTGAGTTCGTCTTCGGCGCCAAAGATATTTCTACGTTCGCCCTTCGGATGTGGTTTTGCTTCACCAAAGAATTTGACAAATTTCGGCGATGATATTACGTCTCGAAGTCGACGAGGGTTCCGCTGGATATTTGCCCTAATAGTGGCAAGCTCATTCTTTCCTGGGCACCAGCTGCCCGAAGCAATTAGTGTTTGGTTACCTGGCTGGACTGATATTGGTCAGACTGGATTCCTGGAAAGTTGCAACCGCTAGAGAAACTCACTTGATCTATATAAAGCAAGTTGAACTCATGATCGACATTTTGGAGCGAACCTCGGAAACTTACATATGGTCTATAAAATATTTCAGCGTCTATTTCATTTATCATTAAGAATTGACCTACAATGAGCGAAAATCCCTTTGCGTCCACTTCTAGAAAAGCTGGCGCTGAAACTCTTCTTGTAGGGTGTTTTGTCATTACTAAATCGAATCTGGGAGAGAATTAGTGGGTAGAATGAACCTTTTGGAATCAATGCTTACATCTCGATAAACTCTGTGGATTACGTCTTTGGGCGGTAAGTGGGGAATTTGAGGGTCAACTTCGATGAGGACGTCAGTGAAAGCTTCAACGAAATCCTTCCATTCCTTTTCAGCAACACGATACACAGGTTCTAAAAATAATAAGCATGATAAGCAACATAATTCCTGTATTTTATAGGCCAATAGCAAACCATTTAACTTAAACCTGGCAAACAGTCAATTCGACTACTCTACGTGAGGCATATGGCGACGTACCATGTACGATCATTGTACTTTGGATTCTTAAGCTTCCCAAGGAAGTCAAATGTGTTTTGAGAGACTTGGCCAGGAGGGACCAGGCCTGTCTTTGGGGCCTGAACCACAACTCCAACGACCTCCTGACCGTCACCTAATTCTACATCCCCGTCGTCCACTTTCCTCTTCTTCCTAGGCGATGTAGTACCCTTCCTTGGAGTTGGGGGTTGACGTTTGCGTTTCTTCATGGCTTCAAAAGCCTGGTCATCATCCAGTGCATCACTGTCGTATTCCTTGTCTGTGTGACTTTCGTTGTACTCTTCGTCGACTACTACATTCTCTCCGTCTGAGGTTTCAGTAGGCGATTGAGATTTTGCCTTCCTGCGCGTTACTCTTTTCTTGGCAGTATATTTATTTTTCGCTGTACCTGACGGTGTCGGGCGAGATTTCCTTGTCGTTGGGGCCATTGCGAACGTTGTGGAAAAAGTCTAGGATTAACGTTGGCGCGTCGATGAGTAATGGCCATCACATCGACTGTGACACAACCGCGTTGTAAGGCACGTGAGGTGACTATATCGGTGTAACGCCCCTATCTCGCACTCATAAGTGTCTACAATAACGAAGCGACCATTTTATGTCTCCTCCGAACAGGAATATACCCTGTCAGTCTAACTTAATTACTGTTAAAATAAGTTAGCGAATACAATGAACAAAGATCGAGTACTTGCCTTGGTTAGGATGAGGAATAAAGTCAGCGATTTCAATTATATCCGGCTGTAGCAGATGACACACTCTTCCTGAAGATGAACAAAGCGTACTAAGATATCGATCCACCATTGCCATCTCGTAGACCACTACGATCGCCTCAGGAGTACCTTGAGATTCCATATCCCTTGGTATTGACTGGATATTTAGCCCATTAGGGGCGCTCCAGTACATAACAATGTTATCATCCGCCACGCGAAACTCTTCTAGAATCCCGTCATCCTCTGGTACGGTGAAAGACATGAGCCGCTTTAGTTTGTGGGGAATCAAGACTGATCCTTCGAGTTTGAATGTTTCATCCTTTGGGAGAGGACCCAAGTCTAGTCGATATCGGGTAAGATGTACGGTTCGTTGGGGGCAAACAACAAAATCGAAATAGAAAGGCTGTCCTGTCGAGTAGTACCAGTCGGCTAAGCCTTCGTAATTGAATTTGAGATCAGGAAAGATTTCTTCTTCAAGTCGAAGAGTGAGGATTGGCGGTAACTCCTGCATTTCGTAGGCTTTGGCACTGTTGCAAGGATGTAGCGGTGGAACATCCCAGATCAATAGCCCACGTCCATCACATAATATGATGCATTCATCCTTGAGAAAAATCTAGAGAAAAGACTGTTAGATAATTGTCGGACTCCAACTTAAGGACTAACAGATTCATACTGCCCAACAATCTCAATCTTCCAAACCGCTGATTCATTGGTGATAAAGTTCCAGACCCGCATCTGATTCTCGAGAACCATCACTAACATGTCGTAACCGAGTTTATACAGCCCATATGACTCTCCAGGAAGCAGGACTGTGAAATTCTTGACGAGGGTGAAGCGAGGCTCGGGTGCACCTGGGTAGATGCTATAAACGCGTACATCACGCGTACTAATTCCGTCATAGATCTAATGAGTGATCGAGAAGAACAAAAGACGAGAAGATCAAACAACACACCAGGTATTTATGTCTGACATGTCGTCAAGACAAGTGAATAGAAGAATGCCTTTACCATCGCGGGTAGGGTGGGGTGTGAGACCAGGTGCTCCGTTTGCACCTTGTTCGTGAAGGTCGATGCTACCCAAAGGAAGCTTTTTGGGGACGCCTCGAGGATCACCTGGAAGGCCTAAATCCCACATGTGAATAGAATGGCTATGATGCGTTAAGAGGTATCGTCCGCCAGGGATAAGGTATAGTCGTATGATGTCTTTCTCAAAGCCCTTCCCTCGGTATATTTCCTCGTCCAAGAAATCAATGTAATGCTTCGAGGACGGTTTGATTATCCGTGCATTATCCGGAGAAGGCTTTCGGAGGTGGGTTTGTAAGAAGCGTCGCGGCATTGTAGTGGCGTGCTCAAAGTCTCGAATAGACATGGCCTCCGGATCGAAAGTCTTGGAGAAGATACCATTCTCCAGACAAACCTGAAACAGCAGGTCCTTCCAGAGTGATCGGGCCAGAGAGGTCCCATAGAACGCATGGCAAACCTAACAGGTAAATTAATGAACCCTTGTCTTCGCGTGCTTCAAAAATGTCAAGCTAGGCAGCTTACCATTCTGACTCCGCAGACGATGTCTGTAGGGTCAAGAAATCCGAATATCTCGAGTAAAATTTCGAGAGGGAGTTCCTGGAAAGCGGTCATCGTGATGGTCGGAAAGAAGAACAAGAAGAGAGTGATGTTTTCACACAATAGGTGTGTTAGATCGTCGCCAGCGTGCCGGGCTGAACATCGAGACGATTCAGCCGATCAGTTTAAACAATCAGAGCTCAGAAGGATTGAAAGCTCCGTCAACCTCTTGGCCAGAGATAGGACCACCACATGATTTAGGCGCTCATGTTGCCTCATTGTCTGAAAAGGCGTATGGCGCGCTAAACCTTCAATTCATAAAGTTCCTAAAAGGCCCTTTCGAGATATTGCGCGATACAGAGCCTCACAAAACGGAGGATCCCATCTCTAATGCGATCATCAGATCAAATCCTGGCGGATCAGATTCCTTGACTCAACGTAGGACCAAAAAATGCCTTTCATCGTTCATGACATTGAGAAAAATACATCCATCTTATGACTTCTCCTCTCCTACCCTCCATACTTCTACACCCCCTTCACCCCCAACACCGACCAACCCCCTTTTCCAATCCACGCTGAGCACCTTCTTAACCCCATCCCAAGCCTTAAAAGTCGCCACGGGTCCTTTCGTGCTTCGCAAGTCCCACACTCGTACTAGACCATCATAAGCACCGGTGACGACCTGGTGTGAGTTTGTTTCACCAATAGCTACACATGACGGTGTTGATGGATGCAAGAAGTGTGCGGATGAGGCGGTTAAAGAATTCGACGATGTTCGCAAGTCGTACATCGTCATTGTACGATCCGTGGAGGTTGCGAGAGCTGTAGTACCATCTTTGGTGACAGCGAGATCGAGGAAGGGCCTCTCAGAAGCCGTCTGAGAAAGGGTGATCTTTTTAGCTAAGAGCTTTGGGCGTGAAGAAAAAGGGCACTCACAAAGGTGTGTTCACAAACTCCGTACTCCGTATCCCAAATCCGAACAGTGGAATCGAAACCACAGCTTAGGGCTTTCGTCTGATTTGAAGGTGAGAAGATAGATTTGGACACTCTAGCCGTGTGGGACTTCAAGACATTCCGCGGTGCCTTCCGCTTTGGTTTATCGGTTTCCTCAATGCGTCTCCGCTTTTTGCGGTCACGCTCATTTAGGAGGGGTTCGGGGACTTCATCCGTGGATGGAATAGTGGTATCCCAGAGCCCAATTAGACCATCCCAAGACGAAGTCAATAGATTCGAGCCGTTGATGCTCGAAGATACTGACGAGAGAGACGCAGTGTGAAGATGGAGAGATGCAAGAACCTTGGATGATGGTGTAACGTCGGATGTTAGAACCACCTGGGTGACGTGAGCAGTCATGTCCTGTGAGGAGGAAGCAAAGGTGTAGGTTGTCTCGTCACTGGATATGAGGCAGACGGAGCTCAGTGGGGCGCTGTGCACTTGTGTGCTGGTGACCAGATTCTTGGAGTAATCGAACATCCGAATCTGGCCATCATAGGAAGCGGTAACGAGATATCTGGAAAACATGTTAGTCTGGGAGCATCAGTCTCATAGAAGAACATGCCCTTGCAATTGACATGACACAGAAGATACCCAATCTTCATGAGGTAGATCTGAGATTTTTTGAGGGGGCATGACCGACTCAATGTATTCGATTTCGAGAGTTTCTTCCTAGGCTATCGGGCATGAGTTACATTCCGGCAGTGAACATCGCGAAACGCACTTCTCCGACACCATTCTCGGCACACCATTCACTCAATGTACCACGTAAAATTTCTCCTTTAACCAAAAAGTCAAACGGTACGGGTTTTTCGAGCGACAAAGCTTTGTTCACAAGTTGAGAGAGTTGATATCGCCTCCATGCCGTTGGAATCAAGAATTTCTGAGATGGCAGGGGGTATTGTGTTTCTGTGAAAAATATTACAGGCTGCGCCGTTGAATTTGAGTCCATCTTGGCACACGATTTTGCGAGGAGAGGATGAGCGTGAAAACGAAATTTGGAGGAGAACGGACTTTGCCGAAACCTCGGACCGGCGGTGTGTGATTTGGTTCTGTGTTGACGCGATTGCTTTAGGCGCTCACCATCGATGAGCAAGGTCGTGGACCGTGGTCTATAACACTCTTCTTCTTGAAAAGGTGATACATGGCTAGTATCGAAACAAACGACTCTGGCTTCTTTGAAGTTCCCCTACCACCGCAAGATGAGATCGAAATGCGTTTACTGGAGCAATCAGGTTTGTCCGTTATTTTGCTTCAGTGTTAGCAACGGATCGTATAGCTTTATATTCAAACAGCACTATTTGACAGCAACACATTGATGGCACTCCAGAATACGGATATTTTGAAGGAGATTTTCAAACATTTGAGTCACGAACTCGACGAAAATGTTGAATCGAGCACGGCTAGAAGGACTTTACTCAACGCCGCTTTGTCGTGTGAAACGTTTTACGAACCCGCAATGGCGGCGATGTGGCGGGTACTTTCTTCAATAGTACCATTGCTTAAACTTCTTCCTTCGTTTATGCAAATGAATGGTAGACATGTGAGTGTTCTCTGCTTGGACGTGTGATTCTGTGAATCCTTCTCACTGGCGCCTTGGGTCTTAGATCTTGAAGGAGGTTTCAAAAGCAGACTGGGCCAAGTTTGAAAAGCGTGCCAGACACGTTCAAGTGCTGTTACTGGCCAAAGATCACCATAATATTTCTCCTTTCACGTACGATCGACTTCGCCAACTTCAATCATCCTGTTTACTCCCAGCTCTTCTCAAGATACGCATTCTAGACGACTTCGATGCTTCAACCTCTCTCTGTCCCTTCATTTCTCTCTCTCCATCGATTCGATACCTCGAGCTATGTGAGGACTCAGTCGAGAATCAAGAGTTCTTCCAGTCCTTCATCGCTTCTGTAACGACTCAAGCACCATCAGTAACGCATCTCAAGCTGTGCTCTAAAGGCGCGGCAGTTGACCTCTGCCCACTACTAAATCTATTATTGCTCCAAGATTTAGACCTAGAGGTCAACCAAGGACGCCTATCCAAATTACTCATGACTGGGCTTGGCCGGCTGAAGGCTTTGAAGTGCCTGGCTCTACGCATGGGTCCGCAGGTTTCAACTATAACATTCCCTGATTCGGTGCCTCTTCCTTTGACAGTCTCTAATTATCAAGCATTCTGGAATTCAACTCGTAGCTTGAAACTCTTCGCACAGCTGGAGTCATTGACGCTTTCCGGTCATCCAGACGTAATAATGACTAGTATGGCCTATATTTCCTCGCCCTCTCTAAAAATCCTTGATATCAATGAGTCTAACGTCACGCGTACAATCCGATCTAGAAACTGGGCCCTCCGTGACTTTATTCGCGGTGTTGGCCAACTGCAGATTTTCAAGATGAAACAAACGTCGCCCGCTCAGTCAACAATCAAGATCCTCAATATATTGCCACTTGGTCGAAATCTGGAAACGGTGGAACTTCGAGAAGGCTCAGCCTCTATCAAAAATAGCGATATGCTGGACATTGCGGGGAGATTTATTAACTTGAGGATATTGATCCTCCCTGACTCTTGCAAAGAGCTTAGTCTTGGACTTGAAATCCTCTTGGCCCCACATACTATCCCTCCACGACTTGAATGCCTCAAATTATGCGTCTTCGAAGGTTCCTGCCAGTTAATCCCACTACCCACTCTTCCAACTAAGCCAATCACACGAGCCAATGCACATTTTTCTCTCCGTCAACTCTCACTCAGCTCCTGTTATGGTACACTTTCGGATGAAAGCACAATTCAACTGAGCACGTTGATACATTCCGCTTTCCCAATGCTGGATGGGGTAGAGGGATATGGTCCAAATGCAGGAAAGGAATGTTGGGGTCGGGTGAACTTATTTCGGGCCGCTCTTCGAGGTGTTTGCGAGAACCTCGAGGAAGAGCTCCATCTTGACAAAACGAATGCCTAGGACTGGCACGAAGCCTTCGGTACAATCTGCAGTCATAAATCTCTCGAATTACAACTCCTTTGAATAGACTATACCATGTACGAAGATACCAGAGCAATAGACAATTTCTAGTCAAAGGTATAATTGAAACGACACGTTGGGACACGATTCAGATGTAATCCGCTTTCGTCACGAACACGTTACTACGCTTGTCTCTTTACGATAACCACCAACCAACCTCTTGCACTTCGGATTTCTGCTTGAAGAATGTCCAGTACCGCAAACTCGATGGATTCCAGATCATTTCACTCACTCCAGTCACCCCATGATGAGTTAAAACAGGAAGAGCAAGCAGGTTCGTGCTCATCAGGCACATTTAACTCAGCGCAAGGCCGTTTCACAAACCAGCTAATCACTCGCATATCCCAATAGAGCTTGACCTCTCATGTGCACGACGAGCCCTTCACAATCTTGATATCATGAACGAGGTTTTCAAGCATCTAAGTCTTGAACTTGACTCGGTTGACAGAAACTCAGATGGAGCACCGAGTATCGCTAGGAGGACATTGCTAGACGCTGCTTGCTCCTGCCGCAGTTTTGAGGAACCAGCCCTGTCAGCGATGTGGCGGGTCATGCCGTCTGTGTTTCCATTGCTGAAACTCCTTCCGTCGTTTATTGAGGTGAACGACACCTACGTGAGCTACTGAGCTGCTCGAAATCCTGATAACCTAACTGAAGATTTTATTAGATATTGGAAGAAGTAGGGGTGGATGACTGGACCAAGTTTGCAAAGCGAGCTCGACAAGTTCAAGTGCTCCTCCTCCGCGAAAACCATGACGCTATATCTCCTCTCGCCTTGATTCGGCTTCAACAGCTACACGGCCAACCTATCTTACCCGCTCTCCTCAAAATTAGCATTCTCGAAGACTTTGATGTGTCTTCCTTCGTACCTCTTCTGGTTCTCTCACCTTCAGTACGCTCAATTGAGCTGCGGGATAACTCAATCATTAAAGAGGAGTTTTTCCGCTCCTTCCGTGCATCTATTCTTGCTCAAGCCCCCCTCATTACCCATCTTAACCTCAACTCCACTTCACACCCCTTGGATCCTTCGTTTATTTTGACCCTGCATTCTCTGTGCGACCTCGAGCTAGGGATGGGTCAGGGTAATCTATCTGTAACATTTATGATAGGCCTGGGTCGGCTTCACTCCTTGCGGCACCTCACTCTGAAGATGGGATTATACATTCCACCAATCACTAAACAGGGACCTGCGGCTACGTTGAATGACAGATTCAGCGAATTCGCCTCCGATATGCAGAAGCTTAAGCTTTTCGCTACTTTGGAGTCATTCTCATTG
Organism: Crepidotus variabilis; assembly: GCA_015657495.1. NCBI lineage: Eukaryota > Fungi > Basidiomycota > Agaricomycetes > Agaricales > Crepidotaceae > Crepidotus > Crepidotus variabilis. The sequence continues at coordinate 516,510 of MU157836.1, read as the reverse complement.
TTCGGCCGTCCAGCTTCAACACTGATTACTCTCGCGTATATGTACCCTTTATCATTGAAGTCTCTTAACATTCAAGACGCGCACGATTTTTCTAGTATTCAGATCATGAGGAAAAATTCTACGTTGATCTCACTTGGAAGCATCGCTCGAAATCTGAAAACTTTCACCATGAAGCAGAGCTCGAGTGGTGGCCTACCAGATTTACGCTCCTTTCGATCACTCCAACTACTAGAGATACTAGAACTTTCAGGTGGATCAGCCAAAGTTACGGACGATGACATGTCCACTCTCGCGACAAATATGCCCCACCTCAAGATTCTAGTACTTCCTTCCTTGTGCGGTGTTGATCATCCAAGTATCAAATTTATTTGGTGCCCTGATACCCTTCCCTCGAAGCTGGAATGCCTCAAAATATGTGTTTACAAGAGTGTCGGTTCCTTTGCCAAGCTTCCTCCCCTCCCTAATATTATTATCCCCAAGCCCCAAGCACACCTCTTTCTCCGCACTCTGTCGATCAGTTCATACTTCGGTGCTCAAGAATACGAGAAGATTAATCAACTTGCCAAATTGATCAACTACGCCTTCCCCAAGTTGAACTTCGTAGAGGCATATGGCCTGAACGCCAAAAAGGAATGTTGGGGCCGAGTAGAGCTCTTTCGAGCCACTCTTCGCGAAGTGTGTGATAATATTGAGCAGGAGTACAAGGAATGATAGTTTACGAAGGGCTTCGTTCAGTTGCTCAAATTTAAATATAGTAATTACATGTTTAATTTCTCCCGTTCTGTACATATCTTGTAAAACGTGTACTTTGTGTGCAAACTGCTCGATCGACCATGACAAAATAATCGTCAACTAGTTTTACTTCTGAGAGGTTTGCATAACCACACCCTTCAAGCCCTGAAGGTTTTCACCTCTGCTTGGATGGCCTGGTAAATCTCACGGACCTGGGGCCAACTTTCGTTTGCGGCGTTCGGCCCAGAGCCTTCCAAAGTGTGGAGGTACGAAAATGTCCGAAAGACAAGCTGAGCGAGTAAGACGACGTCGGGGTTCGGAAGGCGCCCGAAGCTCGTGCTGATTGTCAAGGTGCGTAGCGGACGTTTGAGACTATCGATGAGTTGATTTTGGAAAGCTCCCAATATCCTGGCACTTAAAAATTTCTCGCCGATCGGTATTCTTAATTCTTCCAAGAGAGGACAACCGTTGGCAATATTAATCAAGGAGTCCGTTGACATAAAGCTACCATTACTTGCATGGCATATTTCTGGAAGAATCAGGGTTTTTAAAAGAGGGAATGACGAGATGAGAGTCGAAATGTCGGTGTCTGACGAGCCGAATGATGCGTTTTTAACAGCGAGAGTTTTCAGGTGACTCAGACTGCACAACGGTGTCATCCAACGTGCTTCGAGACAAACACCTGCGTAGCTGTTTGTTTGCTGGAACTGCACAATTTCAAGCTCTTCTAGCTGCGTCGATGTTGACAAGCTCTGGAAGCATTGGTTCCAATGGCTTTCTGCGATACCTGTCGAATTGGCCTCTTCTTGGATGCGGAAGGAGGTTACGTTTCTGAGTTCCACAAATTCCAGAAGCCGACTTAGCAGGCTGATGGATCCGGTGGCACTGAATGACTTCAAGGATCTAAATTTGTGCTTGCGACTTCGCCGCGAAGAAGATAATCCAGAGGCCTCTTTCCGCAGAGTTACTGGAGCTGCAGTGGGTAAAGGGGCCCCGACATGAATTTGTATATCGGAAAGGTCGTCAAGATGACCCAAGGCAGTGAAGAATTGCGGTGTCAAATGGGTATTCGTCAATTTCAATTCCAATCTGCGGAGCGAGCTGAATTTTGACACAAAGCGAAGGTCGATTGTATGTGAGCCGCGAAGTCTAAACTCGTTAATTACAGAAGATTGTTGAAGAGCAGTGAGGATGAAAGGAGTGAGGAACTCAGTGTTAGTGACAATGGTTTCACCGAATTCGAGCACCTCGACGTTTGGGCCCATTGAAAGAAACGCGTCGGATAAATTCCCTGGGTGATTATCCAAGAGACGGAGCTCCTTCAGAGCCGGAAGGATGGGCGAAGATCGAGCACGAGATAACATCATGTAAACAAACGGGGAGATGGCAGGACCCTTCGAATCCAAACACAGGACGCGCACCCGACGTGCGTATGTATCAAGGATGAGCCAGTCATCTTCTTGAATGTCTTCGACGATCTATAATTCGTAATGAGTAAAATTTTAAAAGCTTGCGGCCTGAGTCACTGACAAAAGTGTTTCCAAACAAGCCAAAGGCAGGCAGTAGACGAAAAAGTGGTAGCATCGAAGGTAGGACTTTCCAAAGCGAATTCAATGCTGGCCCAGTGAATGCCCTACCAAGCAAAGCCATATTGTACAACATTTTTCGAGTTTTCTTTTTCGTATCGAGGTCCATCGTTACATTTACGGCAAGCATTTGGAAAATGAGGGAGATAGTATCTTCGTTTCCCATTATTTCTGAGAAAACATCACGTTTTTGAAGAGTTTTGGCTGAAGAAAATCTCGTTATTAGCTTCAGTCTTTGAGAGATAAATCAGAACTCTTACCAGTTTCAGTCATCGTATCTAGCCTAGTATAGAGCGCTTGTGAAAGATAATCGATAGTGCAGAACAAGGAAGAACCAACATGAACTTGAGGACCAGAAAGAAGCTCAGGCCTACGGCACATTTTCACACATTCGTGATGCGTAAGAACAGTTAGTTCTTATGAAACAAATCAGAAGTCGTTCCATGGTCGTTCGATTGGAAACAGAATGGGGATCATGTAGATCATATTATCTATTCACAATCAATTCAACTAGCTAATTAGAAAGTACTATGGGTAAGCCTGGCCAATCAGTCTTGTCAAAGTTAATTAATAAAGACCTTGCCAATCAAAAAATAACGACCACTTACCATGTCTGAAATAAAGAATATCGGTTTGAAGAGCCTTGTAGCAGTCAAAAACATCACTCCAGGCCTTCATTGTTGTCGGAGACCCAAGGCCTTCAAGTTTTTGGAGGTCGGGAAAGAAGCGATATAGAAATCTCGCAAGTAGGACGACATTTTGGTGAGGGAGATCTGAATCCGCAAATCCTGTAGCAATTCTTAAGCACTGTAATCGATGACGGCGGAATTTCAATTTTTGGACGCATTCCGCGGAGATGGCTGACGCCTTGAATTTTCCACCCCAGGTGATCTGGAGGGTATGAAGTTGAGGCCAATGATCGGCGAGCATAGCAATGCTTTCCCAGGAGAAAGAGTCCGACTCTTCTGGGGAGGGTAGTTTGAGAACACGAAGCATTGGGAAGGCGCTTGCAATGGCGGAAAGTTCTGCAGTGGAGATGCGGATGAACCCATCTTTAACTATGAAAGTGTGTAGCCCGGTAAGACTGCACAGCGGTTTGATCCAGCTTCCCGCGATGTGATTTTTATCGATCTCGGAGAGCCGAGGTCGGCGATATTGTTCGATTTCGATAGCTTCGAGGTGACTAGAGAAGGCTAACCTCTCAAAACATTGATACCAGTATGATTCTGTTCCATTTACATTCGGCCGGTGTTCGGTGATGAGGAAATAAGTCAAGCTTTTTAGCTCCATGAATGAGAGGAGATGCTGAATCCTTTCAATGGAGCCGAGGAAATGCAGCGTTCGGAGGTTAGCGAATTTGTGAGCGGCGACAGGATAAGAGGCCATCGGAGGTCCACGGCGAGGCGAACTTGAAATTTTAGAAGGATCTGAAGCGCCGACGTCGATGGTCAACTTCTGCAATCCTTCAAGATTCCCCAACTCAATCATGAAACTTGAAGAGAGGTAGGTACCGGGCAAAATCAGACTGAGGTTTTGTAGATCCTTAAATTTGGTGATATCATGAGGGTTAGTCGGAAGTTGAGCTTGGGTTTCCCAAGAGAGAGTTCGAATACGAGGGCACGAGGTCAGGAAAGACGATAGCAATGACCGTATGGTGCGATCGCATCCTCCAAGAAAAATGGACTTGATGTTGGGTGATAATGCGAGGACAACGTCAGAAGCGCCAAGGGAACCTATTACATAAAGCTCCTTAAGGCCCATCAAAAGGGGCTCGGGTCGGTTGCGCAGAAGCATCAAGTTTATAAAGTCTGGATGAGATGGCTTAGATGCCAAACTAAGTGTTCGAACTCGTCGAGCGTAGTCGTCAAATCTTTGCCAGTCGCATTGTTCGATGCTATCCAGAAACTGAAACTTTGTCAGTCTGTGTTTCAGACTGTTGATGATCAACGCACGCACGAGCCCTGGTCAAAGTGGAAACCAGGCAACAGGCAAAGTAAAGGGGTCAGAGATAACAAGTGACGCCAAAGCGAGTCCATCGCTGGATCTAGCCAAGCTTTACAGACTTGAGATACGTGGAAGAGGTTTCGCTTTGAGACTGTATCATCGGGCATATCCACCTCTAGGCATTCGAAAACAAGACGAAGAACATCGGGATTCTCAAGGATGTTCATTTTTCGGGAAGCTTTGGCACAATTTTCCTAGTGTGTTGAGTAGAATAGCAGGAGAAGATGATAGTAGAATACCTGAAAGTGGTATGCGGGAAAGAAACCCCCGACTGTCTTACTTTGTCGGCTTGTATCATGATCACGGGCCAATCACAGACCAAGACACCCATAATCAAGACACAACACTTTTTATTCCAGACTATGAAATTGTTCGTCGAATTGTGCAAAGACAATAGCGGATAGGCACGAAACTTCACGCAGGCTTAGAATATTCTGACGAGAGCCAAGGTCAGCGAACAGATCGCGAGCTTCAAAGTATATTGGACGTACATCAACGAGCTCATTTGGGATGCCGTTGAGAGCTAGTTGGCTCCATTTCGCTAGTCCAGGTAGTAGACCAGCCAATCGTATCCTAACTTCTTCCGTGTCTCCCGGAGCCGGCCGGAAGACGTTTTTCTCCAGACTATCGAACAATACTTCTGTAGCTTTATCTAGTGCAACCTCGAGGACTCTTGCAAAATTAGGTGAGGCTAGAACATCGCGGGTTTCGTTGAGAAGAGAGGCGAAAGGTTCAGCAAAGAGAGGTTGTGCGAGCGGAAGGGGTGGTCCTTGATAGTTGACGCCGCCCTGAGAGTCGAAATGTTTTGAGGTCGACACAGCTAGTGCTGGGGAATCGACAAAGTTGTATGATAGTTGGGAAGAGTCAAGCGATTGGGAGGACTCAATCGTGTCAGTTGGATATAGAGGATGTAGTGAGGTGGAAGGATAACCTGCTGAAACCATGACGTGTTGCAGGGTTTCTGGAGTTGGAGGCATGACAGAGGAAAGAAATCTGTCAGAGATGTGAGACGTTGGTTTCATCGCAAAATATACATTAACTGTACGTTGTCCGCCGCTCTCTTCCTTCAAACGTGATTTCATGTTCAACACGTCTTCGTACATCACTGATCAGGCGATGCAGATCAATAGCAGCGAGTTTCGTCTTGAGCGACACCCTTTGAAACATTCAATACAAGTATGAGGTTATTATTTCATAACGTACCCATCGAAGGTTTCTTCAACTGCCCTTTTCACTCTTTCTCCCACATCTTTCCAACCAACATGTAGCAGCCACCATGTCAGAGTTAGATACTTTGTCTCTGATTCAACGTTGATGCCTTCAGCGTTCCACAATGCACCTCGATCGGAAGTTCCATCTTCATCTTCATCTTCAAGCAGAGCGCCTCCACTTAGAAGCTTCTCCAGGCTCGAGCCAGCGGAAGACCCAAAACCGAGGGACCCAAAAATCAAGTTCGCTGGTGTTAACTCCGCTTCCAGCCGCTCTCTCATACGATCTTCGTGTTCTTGTTGAAGAACAGCACTCACGTATTTAGAGCGTGCCAGAAATGATAGCTGCAAATTCGTAAATAGGCAGAGCAGTGTGGTCGAGTAAAGAGTTGTTAAAGTTCGAGTAAAAGCTGTGAAAAAGTTAGATCAGTCAATTGAGTAAAAAGGATTGATCATACTCAACATCTTTACTTCGTTCCATAGTTGAGCTTTCGACCTGGTATCTGTCATATCTGTGGCCACCGAAGATGTTGAAGCGTCAGTAACCGTGCTGATGAAGCTCGCTGCCTTTCAGAAACAGATAGTCAGTAGTTGATAGAGGAATGTAGGATTGTCGACAAACCAAGGACTGTCGTCCAGAATGCACGTCTGTTTGTCCAACATCTTCCAGAGATTCTGCGGTCGAAGAAGTAACCGACGCCGGAGGCGCAGGCGAATTCCTGGATCCAGATGCAGCGGGAGAGTCCACCCAACTCTGACTAACAGAACCGGATGCAGACACGAATGAGCTCGAGAGCCGAACATCGGAGGTTGTGCTTTCATCTGACGTTTCACGATTGACAACTTCTATTCCTGATGACACGCCAGAGGTCGGCCTTGACCGTTGGGGTGCGCCTGTCTGAATTTGAGGCTGCACCGAAGATACTAATCCTGAGGGGCCAACAGTACTCCGAGATTTTGAGCGCGACTGTAGTTCGTTGGTCAAAGTTTCCACATCCATGCTCTCCAATATTTGCTCAGAGAGAGTTGGTAGAAGGGCAAGAACAGTCCAAGAAGCATCTTCTTGCGATTGATGAAAACGTTTCTTGAGGCTGGGATTTGGGTTAGCGTATGTTTAGGACTAAACGAGACAAAATGAATATGAAGTTGGAAATTGAAAACAGCACAGAACAAGCCAAAACTCGCTGACTTACGTTTGCTTAGCTTCCTTCTCCACCTCGAGCTTCTCCTTCACTTCTTCAAGGCGTTCTCGAAAGTACTGCCTCGCAACATAGAGACCCCCGGCAACAGTCACAGCTTTCTTAAACATGGCGCAAGGTGACTTTGATTGTAATTAAATTGCGGCTACAAGCTTTGTGGGCGGCTATTCATGAGATTGAAAGAGCCACGGCGCTTTTCTAAGCTGGTTGATCCAAGAAGAAAAGATTTCTCAGCTAAAGAAGATTGTAAAACCTGGTCGAAATCAAAAGACGAGTATTGCTCACCGTGTTACTTGACAAACGTTCAAGCGTGGTCAATGTCGCCGGCAATGGTGCGCGTGGAAGCCGGTTGACCATAACTAACATTTATTTATTTATTATTTGTCATTAGTTAACTCACCTCCGTGTTTGCTTCGTTCTCGACGCTCACCACATTAACACAATGGTTTGCTCTTTCTTAAAGTTGTTCTAGTAAAGAATGCTGATGTGTAATAGGGAGGAGGTGCACGTTATCCATATCCCAAATACGTCTGGTCCCCTGCAGGTGCGTTTGGCTTTGAGTCTAGCCATAGTTACTTCGCTCTGACCATTGTCTATTCTCCAATAGGTGGCTGGTGGACAAGACCTACAAATTGGGCCACAAATACAACCGTAGCTGTCATTGGAATTGCAGCTCTGACTTACGGCGTCTGGCAGTTCAGTGCTTCTGTTGAGGTACGTCCAGTACTTGGTGTCGTTGATCGTCAATAACCTATGCGTATCGGTAGAAACGTACAGTCCAGCCGGATAGACCGATACCTTCAATGCTGGTGCGCCCCTTCTCTTTCGAGAACTTTAAAATAATACCTAACCGGTCTTTATTAGTGGGCTAAGGAATTCCAGAACAAGGACAAAAAAGAGCATTCTTAGAAGATTTCCCGCGTTGACACCTTTCACGATTATATATTTCATTTGTTCTCTAATACTGCCTCCTGAACAAATACTCTCTCAGAAAACAAATGACCCTGAAGGTTCTCCGCCAACCTATTGGTACCACCATGTTCGAGTCAGTCATTCAAGCCACCGGCAACACGAACAAACCTACTACTTTATACCTCCAGTCTAATTGTGCACCAGTCCACACCTTCCGGACACTGTCACATCGATACTTTTATGATCCTCCTTCATCTTCTGCCCTCGCTCAAACAAGACCTACTCAGAATAATGGTCGGAAATTGAATAAGGGTACCAAGAGCGCGCCTTTTGGTTGTTGGGCGGCCTCTTATGTGAGGCACCTTTCTGAACTGGAGTGCGTGACGAGATTGCCTTTCCATTTCCTTGTGGTATCATGACTTTCTTCTCTCTTTTTGTCAGAGTGCGATAACACCGAGGCTTATCACCATCACCCACTCATTCGTAGACCAGTAACCATTATCTCTATGAGTGCCATGCTCCACAGGCGCCGCTCTGGATGGTTAGTCCAGATTTGGAGCTTTCAGAATAGGATCTATGGTCGAAACATCCAACATAGTCATGAAAATATGAGCTTCAGTCCTGCCATTTTTGTACAAGTAATACTGTATTTAGAGACAAATTCGCCCCGGATACTACATCTAACTTCAGTTAGCCATTGAACGGTGCTTTATCCTGTCAGTACTGACCAACTATAAACAGTACTTAATGAACGCAGTTCTTGAAATCTCGGTTCCCTGCTCTGTTGTTTGACCGTAGAAAAGTCTATTGAGATGAAAATACCTACTAAGCATTTACCGGACATTGCATAATTAAATAGTCGATTACGGCGTTGGTATTCTTGTCTCGTTCCTTTTCCTCTCAACATAAGAGTTAAAGGACTCTACAAGAACTGATTTATAGTTTGGGAGATGACCAAGTTGTCGCACATTAGGGAAAAGTGAATGGATGTATTGGGCTTGCTGCAGTATTTCTTCATTTACGAGCGGAGTAACGTAGTCTTCGTCCATGTAAATATCAAGGCATTGCAGCTGTAGATGAGGGGGAACCAGCTCGTCACTCTGCAGGAAGGACCGAAGGACTTGGAAATTATCAGGCGTCTTTGACGGTCTGTAGGAAATGATGGCTATTTCAAGGCGGCACAGCTTTGGACAGTGCTGCGCAAGAAAGCCAAGTACTAGAAGAGGATTTGCGCCTAAATCAGCCTGTACTGCAATCAACCTTAGATATTCGAGTGATTCCCATTGGGCTTCCTCCGACACGTGCTGCAACCCTATTTCAGTTAATTCGATTTTAGCACGGATGGAGAGAGATTTAAGATGACGGTTGCGAGTCAGGGTATGAAAGGGGAGGGTTGGTACAGCGTCCCAATGGTCTAAGATAACCGGGTTGGAAACAATCTCCAAGTGCGTAAGGTTGGGAGGGAAGATAAGCACTGTCCACCGCTGGTGATTGGTTACCGCCCATTCTTGCAATTCCAGGATCTTGATTTTGAGAGATGTTAAATTGGGAAATAGCAGGTTTGAACTTTGAGGAAATAAGTTAAGCGAGAGGGGAAGATGTATCAAATTCAGCCGCTTGAGTCGAGGGGCAGATTGGAAGGTAGCGGGAAATTGGAGCTCGTCGACGAGGTGAAGATCAAGATCCATGAGTTGGGAATTAAATAGTATCTGGGGGAGAAGCAGAACTTTGGATAGACCAGTTTTCAAGCGAGACAAATGCAGAAGTTGGCGGAACGATTCGTCCAGATAATCGTGTTCGAGTAGGATGGTCATGCTGAGTTTTGCTAGACGGATCGAAGGAACTGTACAAATAGTTTTCAGCAAAGCAGATAGCTGGAGTTTTTCTGAAGTATCGTAAAGCCTTCTGAGATCTCTCCCCTCTCGAATGTCGAGTGATGTTAGGTTCGGAGAAAGATAAAACTTGACAGCCTCGATATTATCCCTCGTCAAGAGTTGCAGGTCAATGTGCTGTAGTCCCGGAAGAATGTAATGTGGATGCAGCGCCTTTACTTGCTCGAGGACGCCCGCATGTGCAACGTGGTTATGCCATAACCGTACGATTCTCACCCGACAAGCGTAATCGTCGAATTTCTTCCAGTCCGACTCATCGGCAGGGCCTTTCAAAGACTATATGCATAATCGTTAGAGATGCAGGAGCCCTTCATTAATTTGTCAGAGCTCACTGAATCTTCACGAGAAAAGTTTGATAATAGCGACAAGAGAGGAAAGGGCGAATCCAAGGTATACCAGAGAGCGTCAAGCCCAGCATTCAAGAACGAATGCGAGGTAAGTGCTGCCCAGACAAGACACAGCGATCGATCGAAGTTGTTGTCTATCATTGCGCGGTAGTGTTGCATTATAACCCCGATAATGTCTTCATTTTGGAAAATTAAGCTCGTTTTAGGCTCGGAGTCGTCAGTAAGCCTGGAGAATTTGATAGTCAGTGGGATACCAGATGACGGAAAGTTAGCTCACCCGTCTCGACGGTCTGCTTTGATCGTATCTGCGGCAACATCCATCTTCGACTGAACGTCGTGAGTCGGTAAGAAAGTCGAATCACAGTTTGATTTGAAGTCACAAGGTCGTGACTGGATCCATCTGTGCAGTGTGCACTGAATTTGATTCCCGGAATCCAGGTTCATTCTCGTCCTCGACCACATAATTATCGGCGAAATTTGAAATCTGGTTATCAAGTTCCTTTATAAATGTGCGCAAATCTAGCTCAACAGGAGCTAACTATCTGAATCGAAGATACAAAAAGCCACCGGACTTTAAAGTGTTAACAGTCAAACGAAATTCCCTAACACGAGGCTTGAAAAGCAGCGTTGGATTTGCCAATAAAGAAATAGAAGATACCGAGCTCATAGATCTAACTTGGGCTCGACGCTCAATATTCCACGTGTAGGATAGGGGGGTTAGTTATCGCCGACCGTTACAAACCGGAGGGCGTAGAGATTAAACTCAACCGCGCAGGTTAGAGTTAATATCCGGAGGTTAACAACAACCGGCCAGAAGATTATTTTGATGGTTTAGATTCTAGACACTGTCTCAATTGACGGAATCCCGCTCTCTTCCTACGGAAATCCGAGAAGGGGTTCCGTAAGTGGACAACACACTCGTCGTGTTGGTGACATTCGGGTCAACATAATTTGAAATGCATCTGGAACGCAGAATTCAGTGAGCAAAAGAGACAGAATGGATCTTGTAGTTTAGCACACGTATTCTGATCGTCGAATGGCGATAACCAGGTTCAAGTTTGAGGAGCGGAGCTAAGCTTCAAGGGCGTCATGGAATATCTCGGAGATCAGAAGAAAGAGAACTGGCGAGAAAGCCAGGAAGCTAGAGATTTCGCGCGTGTCCGTATCTCCTGGTCGTTAGACCCTATTCCGAACTCGAAAGTATTGCGATTTGCACAACACTTGTGATTTCTGGAAGGACTTGACATTAGCAATGTCATTAAGAATGATAAAAGATCAAGAATTTTCAGCTCACCGGGCATTTTGCCATGATATCCTAAAACTATGTGGTTCATGACCGCCTTTCTTGGTCGTTGTTGGAGTCAAAGGCGCGGCGCGCCAGCGGTCAGACGCCGGCTCTTGCCACTTTAATGATATTCTCACGCTGTCAAGATTAATAATATTAGCGCTTTGATTGTGTGATTGTACGAGTGACTTTGTACGAATATCAAGCAAATTAACACATATATTTGGCACACTGCAGAGTCTAAAATCTGTACGTTCTTTGTCAACACTCGCCCCAACTTATAATTAATCGAAATTGCCAGGTTGGGCGCTTAGAAGTCAGGACTCCGTGCACTCCTCGGACCACATGATGGGAAGTTAACCTCTCCTGAGTTTCTTCATCGTCAGCTGCTTGTACCGCACACCGCCCATTGTGTATGTCGCGCTTGATCGTATGTTGAACATGCCGTACAAAGGCGAACCCCTCTTTTTATGTTCTTGATGGATAGAGACAATATCACTTTGTATCGAGAACTCGGATTTGAGACAAAAATATCCAGCTTGTTGATTACCCGTGAAAGTATGGCCTTGCGAAATTTCTGAGCGATTGATAGAGGCTACAGAGCGGGGTACAGTACTTTGACACCGCTCCTATCATTATCTTGTAACGCCGCTCCTTCGATTTTACCCGCCACACGTTGTGGATTGGCCTCTGGACATTGGACAACCCTCAAGCCTCTTTCTCGATCAAAAAATGCAATGCTCTATCTCTGTGCCAAACATAAGTTTTTTGCTCTCTTTAAGTCCCCAAGCCACATTTTGGTCCCGTTCCGAGCTTTCGGACAAAGCTGTTTCAGGAATCTGAATGCCTCTATTCTTCCCTCGGTTACAGTGCTAGTTGCCCGGTTTATTTCCGTTCGTTCGCACCTCCGCGCTCGCTCCGCAACATTGGAACAGGAACTACTGAGTGCTCAGCTCAGAATTATAAGCCCAGAACAAGATAAACTCACCTTTATGAAACTAACAACGCGTGTTGCAAGTGTTGTTATATCCTTCCCCCTCTGCGCCGCCAGGACAGGGAGAATATCCCTGAAGCCGAAACAGCCGCGTGTGTGGCAGGTTTTCGGGGTACCAGCCGCTTGATCAAGTATCCATATATGGCGATAAGACTTTCGCGATCGCGTTTATAGACCCACCGAAATCATCAATTCATTCTTACCTTTCCAACTCCTTTCACCATGGCTGAAGAAACTGTGAAAATTCCTATTCACCCGGTTGCTCCTCGCCTCAAAAATGGCCCTAAGACCCCTCACATTGGGCCTCATATTGACGACTACCATAAAGCACACAAAGAAACCGTCGGCCATGAATCTGATAACTGGTGGGCAAAGGTCAGCGATCTCTCTGAAACAAAGTAACAAAGCATTGATTAACCCCATTGTACAGAAAGCGCATGAGTTCCTTCACTGGGATCGCCCTTTCAAAACGGTGAGATCCGGTGGATTTACGACCGGCGATATCGTCTGGTTCCCTGAGGGTGGCCTAAACGCATCCTACAACTGCGTCGACCGTTGGGCGTTCAAACATCCAGACAAGGTATTGTCTCAAATATTGATATAATATAGTGAAATGACGTCTTATACCTTGTCTAGACCGCCATCATTTACGAAGGCGACGAACCTGAAGAGGGAAGGGAGATTACCTACGCCGAACTCCTTCGCGAAGTTTCAAGTGTCGCCAATGTTCTCAAGTCCTTCGGTGTCAAGAAGGGTGATACGGTCTCTATCTACCTTCCAATGACTTGGCAAGCTGTAGTCGCCTTCCTCGCGTGCGCCCGAATTGGAGCTGTCCACTCGACTGTTTTCGCCGGCTTCTCTGCCGAATCGCTTCGTGATCGCGCTCAAGATTGCAAGTGCCGTGTTCTTATCACTTCCGATGAGGGAAGACGAGGCGGCAAATCAATTGCTACCAAGGCTATTGCAGATGCCGCCTTGAAGGAATGCCCTCTGGTCGAGCACGTTCTTGTTTTGAAAAGAACAGGAAATCCGATTCCCTGGAAGGAGGGACGGGACAAGTGGTGGCATGAGGAGGTCTTGAAAGTGCCTAACTTCTGTCCACCCGAGATTATGTCGTCAGAAGATCCGCTATTTATCCTATATGTGAGTTTTCTTTGTATGGTTAGATTTACATCTCATTAATGACTTCACGTAGACTTCTGGATCAACGGGCAAGCCCAAAGGTGTCGTCCACACGACTGGTGGATATCTGTTGTGTGCCGCAATGACTGTCAAGTATGTCTTCGATGTCCACCCCGATGATAAGTTTGCATGCATGGCGGATGTCGGTTGGATCACTGGGCATACGTACGTGATGCTTTCCCTGCATCGATTTCAGAGATACTAACCAGTGATTAATTAGCTACATCGTTTATGGCCCATTGGCTAATGGCGTAACTACCACTGTCTTCGAATCAACTCCGGTGTATCCAACACCTTCTCGCTATTGGCAGACGGTCGAGAAGCACAAGTTGACTCAATTCTACTCCGCACCGACTGCTATTCGTCTCTTGCGCCGCTTGGGAGAACATCATGTCCAGAACCACGACCTCAGCAGTCTTCGCGTTTTGGGAAGTGTTGGAGAACCGATCAATCCGGAGGCTTGGAACTGGTACAACGAACATGTCGGAAAGACCCAATGTGCTATTGTGGATACTTTCTGGTGCGTTCATTTCTTAAGAGAGGTGAATTATCGAGCTAACCGATTCTTAGGCAAACGGAGACCGGATCCATTGTCGTGACACCATTCCCTGGAGCTATTGAAACCAAGCCAGGTTCGGCCACTGTTCCATTCTTCGGAATTGAAACCGCTATTCTTGATCCTGTTACTGGCGAGGTAATAAAGCTCGGTTTATCAAGAATATCTAATGAATATTTTCCCAGGAACTCAAGGGCAACAACGTTGAAGGTGTCCTAGTCATTAAGAACCCATGGCCATCAATTGCCCGTACGATCTATCAGGATCATAAACGTTACCTTGAAACCTACATGGCGCCTTACCCTGGCGCTTTCTTCACTGGAGATGGTGCTGCTCGTGATGAACATGGCTACATCTGGATTAAGGGTCGTGTTGATGGTATGATTTTTTCCTTTCTGGTTTCGAGGCGCTTGCGGAACTAAAACTAAAATCGCCGATCAAGATGTTATCAACGTCTCTGGTCATCGTCTATCTACTGCAGAGATTGAATCCTCTCTTATCTTGCACAAGGGTGTTGCTGAGACTGCCGTTATCGGAACTGCTGATGAGTTGACCGGACAAGCTGTCTACGCTTTCGTGACTTTGAAGCCGTGAGTTCTCTACTCGATCGTCATAATCTATCATCTTATCAACGCATTTCAGTGAATTCCAATTTGATCCCAACGAAGAGGCAGCCTTCCTGAAGGAGCTCGTTCTACAGGTCCGCAAGGTCATTGGACCATTTGCCGCTCCCAAGAAAATCTACCTCGTTGGCGACCTTCCAAAGACAAGGTCCGGAAAGGTTTGTCCATGTTGTAAAATTCTCGTGGCTACCTGGAGAATTTACTCTTCTCCTAGATCATGCGTCGTATCCTCCGTAAGATCGTCGCCGGCGAAGGTGACCAACTCGGCGATCTTAGTACTCTGGCTGAGCCTGGTGTCGTCGAGATCATCAAGCAAAAGGTTGCCGAGTCTACGTAAAATGCTTCAAAACAGATGATATGGACTTCTCTTTTTTCACTGTGTTTATCGCGGGGGATGGCTTACGCTGCTAAAATTTCTCTATGTACTTGTATCACAATTGAAATCCACACTAAGTTCACAACTAGCAGCGACCCTCAAGCTTGTAAAAAAAATTACTTATCTCCCGCTTAACACAGGGAGAAAGGCGTCACCTGTGTTAGCGAAAGTTGGTCACTGATAAAAAATCCTAGTTCTGATAGCGGAGCTGAAGTAAATGATTGGCTCCGTTATTTTAAACTGCTCGGAGTAATTAACCATAACGACCTTACCGCATGATGTATTTTACCTTTGACGAAGGTTGACCGGTCGACGTTGACCTGAGGCCGACGGTCGCCGACCGACCCGTTCAAATTTGCACCTGTTTGCTCGCAGTATGATCTGCGTTTGCGCACTATCTGCTTCCTTCCACCAACATGCACGTTGCCACTTTAGTTTTCTTGGGCCCCGTGGGGAGAGAATAGCGTAAAATCTTCAAAACCTAAGCTCGGATCATCATCCCATGAAGTTTGGGCGCACTGCACATGCGCATGTAAGTTGCTTCCTAGAGTTGGCGTTGATGGCGCGTTTGCAGCTATTCAACCAAGGCGATGTCAGACGACCACAGAATTGAGATTATGAACGACACGACAGTCTGAGTGCCACGGCATGTGGTAGATCAGGCTCGAGGGCCAGCATCAAAAAGCTTCATTCTCATCATTCGTACGCCAGGTTGAAGACATCCTGACCTTCGTAGAGGCGTCATCTCACCGTGTTTCTGTCCTGATTCGCTCGATTACTGGCCACAACGGAATTCCTGAAAATGATTTACTGTCGACTTATCGGTTTGTTCCTCGGTAGTCAAGCTACCAATGTATGAAGCTGGGGAAATCTGACGATCTTCTGCTGCAGATATGTGTCAGATTGTGCGTGAAGAAATAACTCCCATATTGGCTCGGGAGGGTTTTCTTGGTATAAAAGGCGTAAATGCTACTCATTTCAGATACAAATTAAATCTACGGACAACAAGCAAAATGAGATACTACACTACCGCACTCGTTCTCGCTGTTGGAGCTTCTGCCAGAAAAATCACGGTATGTTACTACCACCGCTCGGTTGCATCTATAATCAGTAATTTATTTCCACTGAAGGTCTACAATGCCTGCCCGTTCACAATATGGCCTGCTGTACTGTGTTTTTCTCACCTTTCGTTGGCTTTTACCCATTTTCTTGCTCTAGATGTTCACCCCTCCCGACGTGAATACTGTATTTCCAGATCATCCTACTGGGTCCGTGCGCTTGCTCCTTGACCGCCTCTTTTGACAAAGCTTACGCGCCAAACAGTTGGGAAGCTCCCGCACATTCCTCCGTGACATTTGACGTACCCGAGAGCTGGCGAGCTGGCCGCATTTGGGTGTGTTACCTGACGTTTTCTTGTCCACTGTATCTAATGAAGGGTCGCTGTCTGTAATCAGGGAAGACGCAACTGTGACATGAGCAAGCCAGGACCGAATAATTGCCTAACTGGAGGTTGTCTCGGAGGGTTAGAGTGTGATCGCAAAGCGGGTACGGTGAGTATTCCTCTCCAAATTTTGACTAAGAGCAGAGAATCATTACAATATTGCTAGGGTGTTCCGCCGGCTACCCTTGCAGAGTGGACCCTTCACGCGGGAGGAGATCTTGATTGGTACGATGGTGAGCTATTTCTTCTGCTGGGGTACTGAGCTTCACCTGAGAGTTTCTTCCAGTATCTATCGTGGATGGGTATAATCTGCCCGTGAAGTAAGCGAATCCTCATTGATGAAGCGTCGTGATCTGATCTATCTGCAGAATTACCAACAACAAGGGATGTCCAGTTCCGGACTGTCCTGTCGATCTTGGGCCGAACTGTAAATAATCTTGAATTGCTGATAGCTCTAGTTTTGACGGAGTTATAGGTCCCGCCCCTCTCAAAGGACCATTCGACGGTAACGGCTTCCCCGTTGGGTGTAAAACAGCTTGCTCTGCTAATTTAGATGGAAACCCCACGGATTCCGCCAATTGCTGCAGTGGATCACATAGTACACCTGCTACATGTCCTCTGTCTGGTGTCGCATTCAACGGATACTTTAGTAAGTTTGAGTCGACTTTCTTTTGATGGAGGGTTTTGCTCACAATCATAATACTTACAGAGGGCAACTGCCCAAACGCATACAGCTATGCATATGATGAAGCCAGTGGCTCTGCCCTCTGGACTTGCCCTGACAGTTTGCAGGCTGAATACACCTTGACTTTCTGTCCATGAATACAAATCAATTTCTATTGTTGACCAGTCGCAACTGAATTGTAATATCATGCGTTATATAACATATATTTATTACTTGTTTATCTTTGGCAATGCTATCAATGTACCATGTCGTGCCGCGTCCTCACCAAGTCACGCTGAAATTACGTTATGACCGTTGTGTTTGTCGATTTTTTTATTGGAATGGTCCCCAAAGTGAACCTTGGCGAAAATTTCCCGCAAGCTTATTTCAAAAGCGGACCATCAGCTTTCTGACACATGCTCTCCGGAGGAGCAGCATTTCATTCCATGAAACTCGGAGCTTCACCAGAACAAGTCTCTTTCCACAGCGCCAGTGTCATTCCCATTCTTTGCAGCTGGCGTCTGGTCACCAAAATCTAGAATTTACCTTCTTGTGGGAGCGGAATAAGGAATGACAGCTTTTCCTTTCCTGCTTCACTGAATTCAAAAATTGTGGTGCCATTGTTCTCAAATCAAATGTCAGAGTTATTGGAAACATGAGCTCCTGACTGCCTTTTGGCATGGCTTTGGAGTGTACACGTCGCTCTTGCGTTATCTGCATCGTTCTTTACGTTGCTCTGAATTCTCGATGACCTACAAGACTACGTCTACAGACCTTCGTCTCAGTATGTTGTGGGCTCCCAACGTGAGACAGCTTTTATACTTTTTTTTTTTTTTTTTTTTAATCCAAAGAGGCTAGAGGGAGAGCCGTCCCCAACTCACACTCGATCGACCCGCAGGTAAACCGAGGGAGTCAGCTGGGATCCCTTGTCGCCGCTAAATTTATACCCCGGTGCACGATAGCAGTCCGGCTCTAACTAAGTACAAGACCCAGAAAGTAATATAATAATATGTAACCCGATACGCTGCGAGTTGAAGAGAGAAACCCTGAGTGTATTTGCAGCGAACCGTAATAGGAAAGCCGCGCTATTTTTTGACGGAACCTATAATCAGAAAAGATAAAGGGTAAGTCAGTATGGTTGCCAGCAAACGGGGAAGAGCGTATCTGGGCTAGGCAATGCTTAAGGTGCTCCCCCACACCACGGCACTGTAAACTCCCAGCAATATAATACGACTGTTCGCCAGCTGTTACCGAGTCAATCAACCGTTATTCACGGAGGTTCTTCGGGTTCAAAAGCAAACGCTAAAGGATTGCTTTTGAGGAATGAAAGGAGATCGTCCAGATCGTGCGACGGAACGCGCAAGGCGTCCTCGCGATCGATCATTCTTGGACAGTCGTGAAAGATATGACGCCTGGTCTGAATGTCCGCAGTACCGCAAGGGCACGCGACCCCACGTTCCGGTTTCCCGAACCGCAGGTTGTAATGACCGATAGGGGCGTGGTTTGTGATGGTACGGCAAAGCCGTGCGGTGAGTTGAGTGTCGAGACCCTCAACTCGGGGTAGCCAACTCCCTCCCTTGAAGTAAGTTGGAACCATGTGGTCGTGGCCAGCGTTGCCACGTCTCTTGGGATCCGACAGTTTAAGCCAGTGGGTTCCCTTGTAGTTTTGATTGGTATGATCATGGTTAGCGTTGAACAAAGTGACCCAACGATCAATTGCGCGCTTAGCTGTGAGTTTCCTAAGATAATCATATGTCGTATGACTGAAAGGGCCAGCCGCATCCCTGAGGACCGACTTGGCCAGTTTGTGGGCTTCGTGTTGAACACCCCAGTTGAGGGCTGATCGGATGTGGTAGAACCTGATCTGACGATCTGGATCTGTTGATAGCCAGCGTCTAATGGCTTTGGACGCTTTGATGGCGACTTGTTGACCTGATCTTTTAGGCGGGTTGACGATTTGCTTCATCTGAGACTCAGCATCTGAAAACACAGCCAGAAGTTTGCGACAGCGAGGTAAAGCATTGATAATACCGATTTGTAGACCAACCAGTTCAGCATCCGCAG
>MU157836.1:308539-496600 GCA_015657495.1 Crepidotus variabilis | reverse complement strand
GCCAACACCCCGGAATCAACTTAAGCTGCAACTGGAATTCTTATTTCCAGGCAACCGACAGAGGATTTAGTCCTCTCAAGCCAGGATAGTGGGACTACCACGTCCTGCTACGGCCCAGTGTGTAGATCCGGGCGCGACCCCGGCACACCTTCCCGTTCCCCAGCAGATGGTTCGCTGATGCCGACCGGCGCGGATCCCCATCTGTCCAGAGTCTCTGTCTTGCCCCCAGTCTTACCCAATTGTGCATGTCAACCTATCTCACCCACGTGGGGAGAAGTGGGATTAACCACGTTCGAGATGACTTGGGATTTCTACTGGTGACTAACAACCGCAACTAAGCTAAGCTGAAGCGGCATCTGGTGTCCTACATTCTGGAGGGCTTGCCCCGTACCCAGAAATCGGATTGTTATAAACCCATCCAGATTTTACCGTGACCTATCCTTTCGGACCCTTGCGGGCTGGACCCCATAGGGAATCCTTGGCCATTTCCAGATTCTCAAGTACTATCATTGAATCCGAATCTCCTGGGATTCCAGTCGTAAAGTAACCCATGTAGTCATGTGAAACTGAACTCTGAACTATTCGACCTAAGCCCCCTAACAGGACAGAAGTACCCCAGTAGTTGCGCATGATCTAACTAATACATCAGGGCCTGCACGTGTCTCCCAAGGGTACTTCGTGCCACTGCCAAGTGCGTTAAGTAAAGTCACATGCCAAGACAGCCAGAGGATCTACAAGGATCATCACTGTGACATGGACCAGACCACGTGCTGCAATCTTTTGTGATAAGGGTAATTGCATTGACCGGGATTCGAACCCAGTACCCATTTAGAGAGCTGCACAGCTACTCAAGGGGCAATTAACCCCTGGGCCACAAGACAGCTTTTATACAAGGTGAATAATTTTTTGGGATGATAATGGCGCCTCGTCTATCAAGCATGTTGAAGTTAGGCGATGCTCGACTACTCGGCCGATAGGCTCCATGGACCATGTAGGTACTCTGAGGTGAATGGCTCACATGTTTAGATACCTTGATGCACACAGCCATCTATGGTCTTCTTTTCTGCAGTAAAACCAACCTGTGCGCTGTACGCCCAGGCGATGGGAAGCGTTTGACTGTTCCTTCCGTCAAACCACTTTGGGGCATTAGTTTCTAGATTGCGACCAAATGCTGCATCCTCAACAGTTCCGGCTGTTCACGGCACGCAGTTTCTGAGTCGATTATGATATATTCTCCTAAATTTGGCTAGTCCAAGTTCGCTTACCAACTCAAATCCAAGCTGCGTGTTTGTTGGTATAATTTCCAAGCTGTGACTTTCCACGCTGCCTTGACCATGGTCTTTGTACTGCTAGAATTTTCATAGAAAGGAGAGGAACTGTAGGCAGATCGCGGAACTTCTCCATAGTTAAAAGGTCGGGACTGTGGCCCAGGACTGTTTTTTTTCTCCTCGCCTTATAGTCAATTCCCCCTTATTACAATGGTGAAAACTTCCCCTCCAGCTCACAGTTTCCTTGAGCTAGTCCAGTTCCCAGCTAAATCCCATGATCTTAACGGCCGTAAAATCGCCGTTCCCCAGACAGACAACGTGCGTTCTCCTTGTCATATCACTTATCCTTCACATTGAGTTGCCTCCCAGGCTCCCTTCGTGAACAATTCCTGCTCTAACCCCGTAGCTACTAAAAATCTCGCTGAGCCAGATCAAGTACGCCGTCTCACTCACATACAGAGCTAGCCTAATATCTGTTCCTATTTTTCAAGGGGGAACATAACAGCGATGGCAGCCCTACCCCAGCAATCCGCCAGCCGGTAGGTCGTATTACCAGCGCCAAGGAACGGTCACTTACTTAACCGTTCATTTGTCCAGGAGACCCTCTTCCAGCGCATATGGCAGATAATCCGGGGGTATCTTATCACATTCGGGAGAACAGTCTGCCCCGGGTGTTGATAAGTGCCTGTCCACATACTTGGTTTATACGACGATATTACCTCTTCTCTCTCCACCGCCATACTTCGCTCTCGTTATACCTTTGTTTTTTTCTTGTACTAGTCGCAATCCAGAACTTCTTTTTTTCCTTTTCTTTTGCTCGTACCTTAGATGTACTGAGATGACATTTCTATCTTTGTATTGCATTGACATCCCTCTTGCGCCCTGACCTGAGCTTAATAGAACATTCTACTCGAACCCATTGATTCTAGTAAGCAGTTCACAACACTTTAATCCAGATAAGCCCACAGGAAAAAATATCCAAACTCGGGTTCATTGGCCACATATCAATTTCCCAATATTTGTTCAAGCTACCACCTTCTTCGATGATCTACCACCACCGTAGTTTCTCACAGCCTGCCCAAGCCCCACGACAGCCTGTCCCAACTTGATTATATTTGCCTAGACTGCTATTTACCGACCTCCGCAATAATGATGGTTGCTCCTGGGACTTTCAATCCCTCAGCGCAGCTCAGTGAGCTTTCATTCTGCAGTATGTCTCTGGTCTGTAATACATTGTGTCTCAACGTTGATCAGGACGTTAAGGAACCTTTGATGACGATGCCTAATAATCTGTTTCTATCTCGGCCCTCAAAAACATTGCGCCCTCTTGGAAAGGTTCACTGATCAACTTCTATTCATTGCTGATTGGACCTGCTCAGCCTCCACAAGACTGCATCTGGCTACATATACCCCCGAGATGAGATGCAGTTCGCGAGCCGGAGTGACGAGGGGCTAATTCTCTATGGTATGATGTCGAGATACTGAACTTCGGTAAGTCCACGCGACCTTATACTACTCTTTTTACCCTCTGAATTAATACCTTTTACTAGTAGCCAATGCAGGCGCCTGGCGCCAACTCAGAAGTTCCACTTCATCCAACCAACAAATTCGCCGTCTCGTTCTTTCATAAACTCATTTCATACTAATCATTTCAGATGAGAGATACTCGCTTGATTCACAGTGGTATCAGCGTGTTCAAGTGGAATTGTAGGCGCATATGGGTGCGTATAGTATATCCACCTGTGTATTTTCGCTTATCCTACTTTTTGTCACCACAGGTCTCAGTGATATCCACAAGCTTGTCGTGCTATTCGACTGAGGATGATGGCTCAGTCTCAGAACGCCTGTTCTCTGAAGCATTACTTCGGAGCTATGTCATTGACGGGTCGTTATCAAATGTGCACGATATAGTCGGCCAGCTAGCAGTCAACATCAGGCCAGATTTGAGGTTAATGACCCTTTATCATTTTGTGAGGGTCTCAAGAATCTACGACTACAGACTTAGCGGAGCTCATAGGGTATTAACAACTGGTTGGTCGATCACCGCGGCTTGATTAAACCAAGATTAAACTTGATTTATTAAGCGCTTAGGTGTTTTATTAATGAAACTCTTTCGTTTAGAAAAAAGGCTGAGATTATTCAAAACATGAGACATATTCATTTCGGTTACTTGGAATGCATCTGGTTTACTGCAGCGCGGTGGTGGTTGTGTTGGGGTCAAGTTAGGTGGACGAGGCTTTGTTTGGCTATGATGCCAGCAAAGTTAGGGGTGTTTGGCCATCCCCAACTTTGCTGGCATCATAGCCAAACATAGCGGCAGCTGGGCGTCAACTGTTCAACTTGTTCCAAGCGTAGTAGATTATGAGCTTTACATCTTCATAAAATATAAACTGTAGATTTTTTCTTTGATAAATGAAAGATTAATGCGTGTTGCACCTCTAGCCTGCTCAAAGCTTTGTTTGTACACCTTTAGATAAGCAAGGTGTACAAACAAAGTACGCACCATGAAGCGCTTTGTACCAACTATGACTCTGAGCCTGAATTGACAGGAACATATATCGCCTCAATTGTTCCCTCGTTTTTGTTTCCCATTTTGTGTTTTCTAGAACAAGAAATACAGCACTGTAGGTTGGACGACTCGAGGCGTGCACACGATGCAGTCTGAAGAAAGGCTGTGGCCACGGCGGATACAATTGGGGTATGTATACTTGGTCTCAAGCGATTGCACTGGAACTGACGCGTCTTCTTTTTATCTATCAGAAATTCGTTGTAGCATTTCGATGGGAGGAACTTATCCTGGATGAGAAAACGTATCGCATCTGGAGTCTTGTCCATGGTCTCAAAGTAATAGGCTGCCTTGAGGCGCCATGCCATGCTCTTTCGACTACAAACTTGTCCGTTTGCACATCGTATTTGAACAAGGACCTCTTTAACGCCTCGGAGATCATCAAAGCTGGGGAGGATAAACGTTTATGCGTCCCTTTCATCGCCTTCACAATACCTTTAGACCTAGAATAAGGTCTGTAGGAATGGCTTTGAGGTTTATTAACCAGGAGCTATGCGCAGCCTTGCGGACTGCTTTTCGACCAGTAAAGTAAGTTGTGTGAGTCCTTTTGCTCATCTGATCCATCATTTTGTTATCTGCTCACGGCATCTCAGTCTAGAATTTAATGTATCGTTTTGAATACAATTGCGACGACATCATATTTGCTCGCGAACAGCTGGTTTTCCCACCGCGCATTTTGATCTAGGGATAGCCCCGTTATCGGAGTTCCTGGATGAACTCTCCTGCAACACGTCCATGCCATTTTACTGACTCCTTCACTGCAGGTTTACAACAAATAGTTCTCTTTGGTATGATTCGGTTAGAGGTGAGAAGGCGCGTCACTGGTTTCCCTCGGGCATTTTAGATCTTGAGAGGCAATCCGTCAAATCCCGAAATAGGTCGACTCTACCACGCTATTGTATAGTTGGCACCACGCTGAATCAGTGTTTGAGAGCTCAAGGCTTTGGGGAGTTAATCTTGCTTCCTGCTCTGCCTCTTACTTTAACCACGGATCGGCCTCAGGCACATCAATTACGGGTGGCGCTGTCTTTATTTGGTAACTGAGGGCGCTATGCCCAAACAAAGATGGGTGCGCCTCCGTTCCATTCTTCTTCCCACTCTCGGATTCTCTGGCCCTCCTCTCGGGCCAGCAATGTGGTTCGGATCTTTGTCAAACTTTAACGGTCTTCTCAAATCCCACATGGCCGCTCGTAATCCGCTTGGTCCGTAAGTAAGATCACCATATTTGGCAATGGCTTATTGTTCGCGTTATTTGGCTCTTTGTTTGGCGCAGGTTGAACAATAGAGGACCATTGTCCGCCAGACAAAAGAGAAGGTCAAGATAATGACTGCTTGGATTTGAGTGTCGGGTATCTTTTCGTTTCTTGCTTTCTCTCTTTCATCCTTCACTCTTTCGCGCTTTGCGACCTTTTTTATTATTCGACGAACAAGATGCGTCGAACTTCGCGCGCTCAAGAGGAGATCATCGACACCTCTGCCGAACTCGCCTATGAACTCAACGTATCCCCACGAACTTCGATCGAATCGACACGAACATACGATAATGATATCAAGAAACAATCAGATACTGAGCTACCTCCCTCTCCCTCATCACAACCCACTCCTTCCACACCACAATCATCAACACCAATCCAACCATCAATCCGACTTCTCTTCTCTCTCCTCTCGCGGCGGCATGCCCTCTTTCTCCTCTGTCCTGCCATCCTCTCGTCACTTGTTGCTGGTGGTATCGCACCTTTCATGACCCTCGTGGTCGGACAAGCGTTCGATGCGTTCGCCAAATACCCACTCACGCCGAACCCACCGCAATCTGCCAAAGATGCCCTCCTTCGGGGTGTCGGCATGGCTGCCATCGAACTTGTAGGCCTTGCTGTGGGATCATTGGCGTTAGGCAGTCTTACGAGCTGTCTTTGGATCTGGACTGGAGAAGTCAATGTACTTGCTGTGAGGAAACAGGTGTACGAAGGTGTAACAGGAAAGGAGATGGTCTGGTTCGACACCCACATGGGTGCTTCAGACTCTCAAATGGCTGGAGAAGATGGTCCGATTGGAGCTGGTGGTCTTATGGCCAAGTTTTCAAGGTATATTCTTTCATAACCTGGAAGATTTCATGAGCTGACAGCTTCTTAAAGAGAAACCGACGATATCCGTGCTGCAACTTCCCTCTGCTCTGGAATGCTCCTCCAGTACCTCACAACTTGCTTCGCCGCTCTCATCCTCGCCTTCCTACGGTCATGGGCTCTGACTCTCGTCATCCTCAGTGCTGTACCCATCCTCATGTTCATCCAAGCCCTATCACAAGGGTTCGCCGCTCCTCTCCTCGCTGCCGAACGTCACCAAACTGGTGTCTCGGCAACAATCATCGAACGCGCCGTCTCAGCTATCAGCACAGTCAAAGCTTTCAACGCAGCCCCACTCGAACTTACACGCGCCTCCAACTCTTTCACTTCGCTACGCAACATCGCTACCCGTCTCAACGGCGTCTGGGGTTTCACCTCCGGTCTCGCTCAATTCGTGATGATGGCCATGTTCGTGCAAGGGTTCTGGTTTGGGGCGAAACTTGTCCGAGATGGCAAGAATAGTGCAGGAGATGTGATGAGCGTTTTCTGGGCATGCTTGATTGCGACGAGCAATCTTCAAATGTGCATCCCTGGGTTCATTGGATTGGCGAGGGGAAAGGGAGCGATGGTTAGCTTGATGACTTTGATTCAAGACGCGCCTGGACCTGCCGATGAGGGACTGCGGACCTCTATCATTTCAACGACAAGCGGAACGGTCCCACCATCACCTACCAAATCTACCAAATCGGCTCCTTTCAATTCACCTCGCAAAGCTTCTCGAACTCTCCGCAAGATCACTCCTTCAAGATGTACAGGCGAACTTGCTCTTCATAACGTTACATTCGCCTACCCTGCTCGATCTTCCATCCCTGTTCTGCAGGACGTCTCACTCTTCCTACCCGCCAACGAAATGACGTTCATCGTCGGCTCGTCTGGTTCCGGAAAGTCAACTGTCGCTCAACTCCTTGTTGGAATGTACGTCATTCAAGCTGGGAATGGTGGTCTGACGCTCGACGAACAGGACGTGAAATATCTCGATCCGGAGTGGATCAGGAAGAACGTCTGCGTTGTCGGCCAGAGTGGCGGTGGTGTCGGCGGCGGAACAGTCATCATTGAAGGTCTCTCATTATTCGACAATATCGCTTTGGCAGCTGGCGAGCGATACGCGCAGGGATTAGTAACCAGGGAAGAAGTCGAGGATGCCTGCAGGATGGCATTGTTGGCTGAGTGGGTTGGTGGGCTCGAAGCGGGCTTGGACACAATTTTAGGTGGTGTCAGTGAGAATGAGCAAGGTGGCATTCAATTGAGTGGCGGTCAGAAGCAGAGGCTCGCGTTGGCAAGAGCCAGGGTTAGGAATCCGAGCGTCTTGGTTCTTGGTATGTGGTCTATGGTTGTTTGCTGAGCAATGACTAATGCGATGTCACTTTGTTACAGATGAAGCTACCTCGGCACTGGATGCAACCTCTCGGATTCTCGTATTTGAGGCTCTCAAGAGGTGGAGAAAGAACAAGACCACCATCGTCATCACGCACGACCTTTCTCAGATCCAGACGGAGGACTTCACCTACGTTCTCAAATCCGGACGAGTTGTCGAACAAGGCTTCCGATACGATCTGGAAGGCACCTACGAGGGCATGGAAGGCGAAGATGAGGGCAAAGGAGAGTTCAGAAAGATGATGGAGAGTCAGCGTCTCACTGGTGGATTCTTACCCGAGAAGGAGGTCGACACAGAAGTACCCGCACCAGAGGAGGAAGACCTCGAACTCGAAGACGATACCGAGGAAGACACCGTTGTTCCCAGTAAACTCAAGCATCAATCTATCGCCATCCGTCCATTGACGTTCGGTAACTGGATGTTCGAGGTCATCGCTGACTTGACAGGCAACCCTGCTCCTGCTATCCCTAACACAGCGAGGTTCAGCAAGCCTATGCCTGCTCTGACCGTTGCTCGGGATTCAGTTCGCGTCAGCCGATACGTTCCAACTCCTCTCTCTCCCGTTGGCGAAGCTTTCTCACCGATTGAGATGACCCAATCCCTTGGCGGCTCGAAGGCCAGGAAGGTCTCCAA
This sequence comes from Crepidotus variabilis, assembly GCA_015657495.1. Lineage (NCBI taxonomy): Eukaryota > Fungi > Basidiomycota > Agaricomycetes > Agaricales > Crepidotaceae > Crepidotus > Crepidotus variabilis. The sequence goes on along the minus strand of MU157836.1, from coordinate 488,638 downwards.
ACATCTTTCGATCCAACCTCCTCGATCTCCCCTTGCAGGCCAGCCCTCAGAACCACAAGCAGCGCACATCGTACAGAGCAGACGATTCAGCTTGCCTTTCACTCCAACCAGTGCCACTTTTACCCTCACCAACCGTTCATCCATGAATCTCAATGACAAAGAGGATGATTGGGAAGAGATTGAGTTCGACCAGGAGAAGTGGGCTATGGAGAAGACAGCTCGATATGGACGAGACCGTAGGGAGAAGAAGATGGAGAGGAAGAGGTGGGACCAGTTCGAGAATGTTACGGTCCTCACTCCCACTGCTGCCGAAGCTGAGGAGAAGCAACAACAAGAGGAGAATGCTCAATTTGAAGCACGACCCAAGTTCTTCGCTATTCTTCGCGCTGTCTTCCCTCTCATCCCCTCGAAACCTCTACTATTCCTCGGTCTCCTCATCTGTGTTTTATCCGGTCTCATGACTCCTCTCTTCTCTTTCCTCCTCTCCCGCTTGCTCTTCGAGGTCTCCATTGGCGGAACAAACGTCAGCACCATCAACCGCTTTGGTGGTATCGTTCTCGGTATTGCAGCCATCGACGGTCTTTTCCTCGGTTCCAAGTACTTCATCATGGAGATCACTGCTATGCGGTGGGTCACTCGCATGAGGAACGACGCCATGGAGAAGGTGTTGAAGCAGGACAAGCAGTGGTTCGATAAGCGTGGCAATGACGCTCCAGCTGTCACTCAAATTGTGGTCAAGGACGCAGACGATGCTAGGAATCTCGTCAGTGTTGTCGTTGGACAATGCCTCGTTGTTTCTTCGATGCTTGGTGTTGGTCTAGTTTGGGCCATGATCAGGGGCTGGCAACTTACACTCGCCGGTCTTGCGATTGGACCTGTCTTTGCTGTCACGATGGCTATTCAGTCCAGGCTTGTCGCCCAGTGCGAGGTTAGGAACAAACGCGCAAGGGAGTCCGTTGCTCGTGGGTACTACGACGCTATCATCAATATCCGAGGCATCCGCACCATGTCGTTCGAGCGTATCTTCAAGAAACGTTTCGATGACTCAGCTGAACGGGCGTTGAAGACTGGTGTTCGTGGTGCCTTCGTCGAGGGCTGCACTTATGGTGTCAGCAGCGGTTTGATCTATTTGGCAGAGGCCATGTTGTTCTACGTTGGCGCAGTCCTGATTTCCAAGGGACTGTTCACGTACCTGCAGATGGTCGAAGTCTTGAATCTTGTCGTCTTCACGGTGACGATTGGCAGTCAGCTGATGGCTTTCAGTAAGTACCCACTTCTCTGTACATCCGATGAACAATTTCTAACCAGTATGTCTTTAGCCAATAAGATCGCCAAATCTGTTCAGGCCACAGATGATCTCAACAAGCTCCTAAACCTTGACACCAACACTAACGAATCCCGCGGTATCCTCACTCCTCCTATCTCCGGTCCTATTCAATTCACCAACATCCAATTTGCCTACCCCGAACGACCAGAGGCAACTATCCTTAAGGACATCAACTTCTCTGTCGCTGAAGGAGAATGCGTCGCTATTGTAGGCTCCTCTGGTTGTGGCAAATCAACTATCGCCGCCCTTCTCCAACGCTTGTACGAACCGGATTCGGGAAGAATCACTGTCGGATATGCTCAGACGGACTTGAGAGAGATGAACATTCACCATCTCAGGGACAACGTCTCGGTCGTCAGCCAACAGCCCAACTTGTTCGATGCTAGCATTGCAGAGAATATTCGGTACGGCGACAAGAACATCACCGACGTGGACATCCGTATCGCTGCTAAAGCTGCGCATGTACATGAGTTCATCATGTCCCTCCCGCAAGGCTATGATACTCCTGTTGGGGAGAACGCTTCCCAGATCTCAGGCGGACAAGCTCAACGACTCCAGATTGCACGTGCCTTGGCTCGTCCCTCTCGAATCCTCATTCTCGATGAATGTACTTCGGCGTTGGACCCCGAGAATCAAGCTGCTGTATTGGAGACTATCCAGAGCGCTAAGCAGGGCAGGACAACCGTCATGGTGACACACAAGTTAGACGTTATGCTTATGTGTGACAGAATTCTTGTTGTCAACGATGGTGAGGTGGCTGAGCAGGGAACGTACGAAGAGTTGATGGAAATGAGAGGCGTATTTGCAACTCTCGCTGGCGGTGGCGAATGGGTTGGGGAGTAAGGGCTTCTTGGCTTGACGTCAATGCTCACTCCCACCCAGATGATTTCTTTCATTCTTTTGTTCAATATTTTTACCTTTGGTCTTTTTATTGCCTTTGTTCGCGGATTATGGTCTCTCTTTGGGTAGCTCAGCATTGATATCATTCTCATACCTCTTATCTTTTTTCTCGATCGCTTTCATTCATTCCTCATTCGTTACTCGCCGGCAGAGGCTGGTGTCCCCCTTCATTTTTGTACTGCTTTCATCTTTACGACCGAACGCGCAACCTCATCATCTCACCACACATATCTCATTGTAGTTTACACATTGCATATCTCATCTCATCGTTACGAATTTGCTGTCTTTAACTCCTACCACTGGAATCATGAATAGAACGTTTTACGATTTAACTTGGAAGTGATTTTCAAGTATCAATTTAGTGGAAAGAGTCCACCCCAGTACTGGTCGGCTCATCAATGCATCATGTATCAGTCGCGATGTACTATTATGTATCGACACCAAAAGCTCTAAGTGGTCCTGGACGGAACGCCATCATCATCGGTGAGTTGAAATGCCGTCTTCTAAATTAGTCTCTCATTCAGGTCTATCTCGATAGGGCTTCGCTCGCCTGACCTCTGTGACATGGGCAGAATGGAGTTTAAAGGATGCTCGCTGGCGAACCCTCTAGTCAGCCTACAAACCATACAATATCAACGGTTCTCACCCCTACGACTTTGACGACTTCAAATGCCCAGTTTCATTGACAAGTTGCTTAAAAACTTGTCGCTTTCAGCGCAGACGAAACCTCCAGTTGGTATGGAGAATACGGCCACTGATCCGTTTCCCGATACTCTGCCACCGGACAACTGGGAAGAAGTCGTTACTCTTTCAAAGAGAATGCAAGAGACCGTTGAAAGGTAGAGGTTCATTCTTAATATCACTACGGGTTGTTTCTGAATATTTGACTTGCTGTCCCACAGATTCACCAACAATCTTCAGCAATCAGTCAACGGACTTCAGGGAGGGTCTCAGGCCGCAAAGGATCTTCAGTTGACTTTGGTAGAAAGAGATGACGCCCTCCATTTTTGTTTCTTGACAATATCCACAGACTAAGCTGAATGAAGTGGCTAGCGCAATCAGCACAATGACGCAGAGCTTTTCGCAAGAGGTCCAGCCTTTGATCAACAGCTTGATCACCGAATCTTCCGAAGATAAAGCTGCGGCAATAGTCCAGGTATACGATGCCTTTCCCTCCATTGGTGCATCTACTGATTCAATCCAAGAACATCTCTACGACACACAATCATATTCTCAAAGCAATGGCTGATGCAGTGAATAAGAACACAGATACTGGATTGTCGACAACATCTCGTGAGCCATAATCTAATCATGTGAGATAAATCCTCAATTGCTCAACCGTCGTGATGCAAGCTGCTGGAATCTCAGACAAAGACAAGCAAACTACCGATGATGCCCAAAAGATCAAGGACGGCTTTGAAGATATGACAAACGGCAAGGATGATCCACGAATTGGCATGGGCAAGATCCCTCACCCCGCACCACCTGCTCCCTCAACTGAAGCTGCGAAGACCATTGCTGGTATAAGTAATAAAGACAAAGCGACTGCTGATGATGCCCAGAAAATCAAGGAAGGGTTTGAGGACATCTTGAAAGGAAAGGATGATCCACGAAGTGGTTTTGGTCGAATCCCCAAAAAGAATCCAGTAGCTGGAGCTTCAGATGCAGGAACAGCCTCAGGAAAGCCTCTCTCCCCAGATGCGCAAGCAATCAAAGATGGGTTTGACGAGATGCTGAACGGCAAAAATGATCCTCGCATGGGATTTGGTCGCATTCCTAAAACTGCTGGGACAGCTCAAGATCCTCCACGTACGAATGTTCCCTGAGGTCGCGGCGAGTTGGAAGAGTCTGGTCGCAAGAACCTCGAGTACAATTCTATTCCGAACAAGATTAGGCGATACTAAACAGGTGTACGATACGACAAAGCATCTACAGAGCAAGATAGATAACTGAATAACAATAATCAGTAGCAAAGACCAAATAACGAATAATGTACTTTTTGTATGAATCTCAATCTTGAACATCATTCCACTTTTCAAGAAGGTCGTTCAAAATGCGAGCAACAGCGCCAGCGCCCTCTCTAACTGTATCGCGCTCGTGAAGATCTGCGATACGAGAGAGATATTTGATCTCAAACCGATCAGGGTGCCAGCGCTTGATGAGATTCTTGAGATGTTCCTTGACGACGTTTCGGTCACGATGGATGTTGTACTGGGCGTAGATATACTCAGCAACAGCCTCCAGCGTCAACGCATCTTTACTTTTGGGCGGAGAAAAAGTAAGACACGGCCAAGGGAAATCAGCCCATTGGAGATGGGAAAGGGAGGAAATCCAACTCCAGCGCTGGTCGTGGAAGATCATAAGGTTGATGACTTCTTCCTCACTCATGCGCGGAGGGGCAACTTTGTCCGAATCGGATGCAGAAGTGTTTGAGGAAGAACAGCTGATGGACTCCTGAGATGTGTCAGAAGTGGCATAACCTTGTTCAGCCTTCTCGATTCGCTGGCGACGTTTGCGCTCACGAATTTCTTCGGCACGTCGACGGAAGTCCTCTTGCTGTTGTTCGTGCTGTTCGCGTCGAACGCGAGCTTCACGGTCGGCTGATGTCTCAGGAATATCTTCCTTAAGCACTATCGATGATACGGAAGTGGCGGCGGTCGTGCTTCCTGAACGCTGACGAGACGTGTCAAGTGGCCTGGACGAAGAGCCTTGCTCAAATAGTGAGCTTGCATTCAAGGGTCCATCACCATCCATCGCTATAGCATGAGGACGAACTGAGGCTTGAGCTCGAATTGTTGCCAACATTTTAGCCTGCTCAAGGACGAACTCTTGGTCAAACTCTGCCGGAGCGTCAAAGTTTGTCTGAGCCATAAGGTCGCGTTCCTCTTCTTCGCGATCAATCTCAGCCTTGACCTCTTCTTCGGCAATATATCGCAGCGCCTGCACGCTTTGATTATACTCGGTATGAAGTTGTTGGCGAACCTCTGCAGTGGCATATGTATTCTCCGAGATTTTTTGTAAATAAGCGCGATGAGCATCCTGTAGCATGTCTTCCAGGTTTTGCATAACACGCTGGCGAATGCCGACCTTCCACGAAACGGCCTCGTGGGCTCCGTACAAAAGGGACGTCATCCTTGGGGTCGCTACTCCTAGAAGTGGGTTGTAAATTCGTTTCGGCATGAAAACACTCGTCAGCCTTTTACACACCTCAAGCTCGGGATTTCCGCAGGCCTAGAAAGCCAGCGCAAAAATGCTCTAAAAAGTGAAAGGACGGTGGTTTAAGAGATTATTAGAGTAGCCAGCTTTTATACAGTAGTCATGATATGATGGACAAAATTTTTGGAGGGCTAGGGTTTTTTTTATTTGGCGTTGCTTGACCGAGAATCAGGCGGTCCGACGGCGCTTGTGGCCTCTACCCTGGTGACCACCAGGGCTAAAACTCCGAAATCTTATGCATTGTAGGTCCAAGGTGACTTTGAAACAGATCTAGAGTTGTCGTGGCATACTCGGTAGCTATGCTGCCGTTACAGGGATACCAAAGCTCTAATCTAAATCTGGATTCAGAGGTTGCTAGCTTCAGAACACCGACTTCAAAGTGGTCACGGCGTCGGTGATCATCTTCCTTCCAATAGCCAAAGCACTAGGACGAACTGTCAGAAAGTAAACTTCTAAGAGGATGTTCACCTACCCTAAAATGATTAAAGCACAAACATTCTTGTTAGCAAGGGATTGAAGAGAAGGATAAGAGTGTACCGTCCATAGCCATGATAGGATGAGGAGCGCCTCTGTATATTTCGATTTCCACAGAGACACCAACATCTTTTAGCTTTTGTCCATAGCTGATGCCTTCGTTGTTTAGAATATCTCGCTCAGCTACAGCAATCCAAGTTCTTGGAAGCTTGGCCACCAAATCACTCGGTGCGAAGATTGGCGACGCATCCCACTTTGTCCAGTCAGCCTCGTTCGGTAGATAGTTATGTCTAAACCAAAGCATGCGCTCAGGCGAGAGCCACGGTGTCAACTGGTTCTCCTTCCATGAGTTGTTGATAGACGAGGTATTATCGGTCACAGGGACGATCAAGAGCTGCAATACGAGTTGAATGGGGAGTTTCAACTCGACAGCTTTGAGAGCTGCAATGGTAGCTAGATTACCACCGCTGAAGGTAGTACAAATGTGGTCATTCGTAAATGAAATACGCCTAGAATTCCAGAATTTACCTCGATGAGCCTCCTATCGCAACTTTAGTCAAATCAATCCCGAGTTCCTTTGGACCGTTCTCGATGACCCATCGAAGACTATCAACTGCATCATCAACCGCTGCAGGATATGGATGTTCTGGGGCTAATCTATAGTCCACTGATATTGCGACGCAGTTTGCGCCTGAGAAGCCACGGGGGTCAATATGGGGCTCTTCTTCCCTGATTAGATCGGACGTACGGACAGCCATGTTAGTTGTGAATGTGGTCTCACTGCCGATGTTACCAAGTGTCCATCCACCTTGCAGGTATTTGAGTTTCGTCGTATGGGTATTAAATTGTTCGTTTAAACGCACCGCCGTGAAAGAAAATGAATAAGGGCCATCCACCACTCGGTGCTTGACCTTCGGGCGTGAAAGCTCTGAACTTGGTATGGGGAAGATCAAAGTCTTGCGTCTTTGCCACCTTCAGAGGCTCAGAGGCTCCCGGAACGGCTACACCATTCCGAATAGCTGGATCCCAAGGTAATGTGTGAGGCGGCGTTAGGTTGATCAGATGCTCATTATGAAATGCGACGTATTCTGGATCCAATTTGGGGATCATGTTGAGATGTATAGGCTGCTTGGGTTGAGTTGCAGTGTTCTCCGCCATTATCGAAGATGTTAGTAAAACTGGTCGATGTCGATGAAAGAGGTGATTCTTCATTCTACGCCATTTCTTCCTCATTATTTAATTGCTTCGTTGGTATGAAGCGGCCCGGGCAAACATGCGTTCCGAACTCGAGAGGTATCAGCTGAGCCAGTCTCTGGATTAGAGCCAAAGTTTATTTCTTTTCTCCTTTGAGATGAGTGGTTCAATTAGTCCAGAAAGTCGGCACCCTCTTGTTAAACCCAAGGAGTAGGCGATCATGAATATCTTGAGGAGATGGAAGAAGATGATGCGCCGCATCCGAGCAATTTCGACGACGGAAGGAATTTGCTTAGAGTCGGAGCGATGGCCGACATAACGATGGGAGATATAGGGGTGCGAATTTCGTCGTAGAATGTGGAAGCATGTCACGCATGTCGCGTACTGCTTTTCTTTTCTTTTTTGCCTCGATGTGACCCCCTTGACGTATTTTTCTACTTCAAAAGTTCTTTGATTACTGATTTGGCTTTGGAGGATTTACTGGCAAAATGTCTTCTCATATTGAGGCAGGAATGAAGCTTTGTGCGATTAGTATTACCCGGCGAAGGTTGATTCTAAGTTTTGATGGTTTTTATTGAGGGTTATGCCTTTGCTGAAGGGTATAAAGGCTTTCCCGTATCAATCCTTTTGCTGTAGTGCTCTCAGTACCGCTAGCTTTGCCCGTCCAACGTTATGGTTTTCATAAAGTTACTCTCTTCAGTCTTGCTAGCCGTTCAGCTCTCTGGGTTCGCGCTGGGCTCTCCAGCACAGAAGGCAACCGCTAGTATTCTCTCTAGAAGTGATGATAATATCTTGGGTGTGCCAGTAGCTTTTCATCCTCAGGCCCACTACGAGGTGAGAAAACACAACCTCCTATGATGGTACAAAATACCAAATATTATTAGACGTATGGCACAGGCATCGAGCTTCCTGCCGGTGCCGCTCGAGGCACCCCTGAAGAATCCGGTGCCGCCTTCGCCCAGTACAAGCTTGGAGTCAGCGCTGACCAGATCAAGCACCAAAGTGGTTTCTCTAGTGAAGTCGCTGATCATGTTTATCTTGCTCAAGTTCATGTGAGCATGTTGCGGAAGACCACGCTTCTAACAATCTAATCCCTTGTTTATTCAGGATGGAGTCCCTTTCGCAAACGCGGTGGCAAATGTCGCAATGAAAGATGGCAAAGTTATTTCTTTTGGCTCTTCGTTCGTTGAGACAGGTGTGTTCGCGTATCGATGATTAGACGCCGATCCTCATCTTCTTTCCAGGCCACATTGCAGCTTCTAGGCCCACCGCTAATCTCGATACTTCCGTCAAAGTGGCCGAGGCTGCACTCCTGGCAACCCACTCCGACATCCCGCCAGCTCTCGAGTACCTAGTCCAGCCTTCTGGAGAAATTGCGTTGGTACACTCCGTTCAGGTAAAAAATGAAACTTCCGGGGTCTGGGGTATTGCCTATGTGAACGCTCACACCGGCAAATTTCTTTCGATTGCCAGCTTCGTGGCCCAGGCTTCCGTACGTCGTTGTTTTATACTGCTGATACTTTCGCTGGGTCTCAGTATCTCTCTTGCAGTACCAAGCGGTCTCAATTGCGAGGCAATCCATTGAAGAAGGGCAATCAATATTGGTCGACCCACAAGAGAGCTTCTCATCTCCGAATGGATGGCACACAACTTCCGGCCAACTTTTTACCACAACGACGTGTGTTTCACTATCAATTGGTGGGACTCATACTCACATATTCATAGTGGCAACAACGCGATCTCGTACGTTCTGAACAGCAACGGCGGCTACTATATTGCGAACCAGTCGGCACAGAATCTCACCTTTCACTATCCGTGGGACGCCAACGCATCTCCGCAAGTAAATACCAATCCTTATGCTGCAATGGTGAATGCCTTCTATACGGTGAACAGAGTTCACGATATTCTCTACTTCTACGGCTTTAGGGAGTACTCGTTTAACTTCCAGAATGATAACTTCGGCAGAGGTGGAAGAGACGGTGATTATATTCGCATTTCTGTTCAAGATTATCATGCAACAAACAATGCCTTCTTTGCGACACCACCTGAGTAAGTTATTCCTCCATTCATATTACAGATGATTGATAGGAACCCACTGCAAGCGGTCAACCAGGGCAAATGACGCTCCATCTTGTCACAAAGAGCACTGTGAGTAATCCACATTTGTTTCCATCTCTACTCATTTATTCTTCCAATATTAAGGTTGCAAGGGACACGGCTTTGGATAACAGCATTATTGCTCATGAATACGGACACGGCCTGACAAATCGGATGGTCGGAGGCGGCGGGGCGAATTGTCTTGGCCAGGGTCAGAGCGCAGGCCTAGGCGAAGGATGGGGAGATATGTTGGCCAAGTCAGGTTTTTGTCAAACTATTTTTTTGCATAAACCCATAGAGCCTCTGCATGTTTTAGCTGGATCTGGCAGTCATCTGCATCGACTAGGGACTTCAAACTTGGCGGTTACACTTTCAATATGGCCGGTGGCCTTAGGAGCTATCCATATTCAACCAATCCGTTGGTCTGCTCTAACTCAGAGCGTTCTTTGTCTGACTTTTTTTGATAGCACAACAAACCCTCTCAAGTTTTCTTCCTTGAATGGACGTACTGAATCCCATGGTATGTTTTAAAGAGCGGTTCCACCTTCCAAGCTAATTCACTCTGTCAGCTATCGGAGAAGTTTGGGCCAATATGTTGCACAACGTCTACGCCGCCCTTGTCGCTGTGTACGGTTTTGCCTCTGACGCTTACAAGAACCCAGGCTCAGGCAAAGGAAACTCCGTGTTCTTGCTTCTCCTTGTTGATAGCTTGTCCCTGACCCCGTGCTATCCGACTGGTGTGTCCTTCTCAGTATTTGTCACCATTTACCCCTTCTAACGTGCTTGACAGTCATTGCCGCTCGCAACGCTTGGATTCAAGCCGATCAAAACCGATATAAGGGTGCCAACATTTGCATTATTTACAGAGCTTTCGCCAGTAGAGGCTTGGGTACAAACGCCGCAACCACTAATGCCGGATACTTTGACGGTTTCGCAGTTCCTGCTGGTTGTTGAAAACTGGCCTTTTAAAAACTTTTACTGTGTCAACTCAGCGACTTCTGATTCCACGTATACAATTGTCTATACTTCCTCGTTTTCGGGGGATTCAGAAGTGCTAATTTTACGTAAGGCGGATCTCTGACTCATGAAAAAGCTCCTATGATTGTGCCTTTTGTATAAGAGCTACACAAGTTTCTATGAGGAACAGTCAGCTATCAGAGAGAACATCAAGGATATAAAAGGGATCTCTTAGTGATATGTGAGAGAGCGCTTAGCTTTCAGAAATAAGTGCATTTGATTCATACCATCTAACACCTTTTATGCAGAGAAATGCACAAACTAATTTTCCCCCGAACTACCCTCCATAAAGTTAATCATCATGATATCAGTCCTAGACCTAAACGGAAGTTCGACGCTGTTTGGCTTGTACGGCGGAGATGGATTCTGGTACCATACGTTGAGTCACGGGAGTGTAAATAAGCCGGTTGGGTGCTGTTATCGAAGGCTAGCAAATTACACGTAAGTCGATAGATAAGTAGACTGATTCATTGGTGCAGACCTGTCCCGAGTTTAAATTCTGAAGATTCTGACAGCTGAGCCATTTCTCCATATCCGATCAAGTTCCCTTATTTTCTTTACCAGAGTCTTTTGGCGAACTCTGTGATTCAAGTGGTATTATCCCGAAGAAGTAGAAGATAATTTTGTATGTTATAGACTTGTACAGCAATGAATGTCTTCACTGAATTAAAATAGGGGTGGGTGTTCTGCTCGGCTACTGCCGGAATAGCCAGAAGGTGATGCGGTACGAGACTATGAACGCGACGTTTTACTTCAATGACCCTTTTGACGTATTTGCTTACCTCAAAACATCTTCCATTGCTAATACTACTTTTAAGAAATCGAAGAAAGAAGTACTTCTGGTGTTGAAGCAAACGGGCAAGGGTCCAAAATGTTATACATCGTTATGCGACACCTCGGCGAAAAATTCGTTCAATTTTCTTTATGAGAATTATGGCTTCATCGAAGGTATAAAGGCACTCATGAGTTAGCGCAGCTTATCACAACGGCATTGTTACCTATACTGTCGTTTTTCCACCACGATGGCTTTCGCGAAGTTACTCTCTTCAATATTACTGGTCATTAATCTTTCTGCTTCTACTTGGGCTTCTCCAGCAGATTCAGGAGCAGACAATGTAACGAGGAGTAACGATAGCATGTTGGGTCTCCCTCTCGTCTTCCACCCTGAGGCTCAATACGAGGTGAGGAAACATAATATCTTATCTTCAAGTTGGTGGTGTTCACCAATCATCAGACGTATGGTATCGGCGTCGAGCTTCCTGACGATGCTCCGAGGGGCACTATTGAGGAATCTGGCGCTGCATTTGCTCAACACAAGCTGGGAGTTAACGCTGACCAGATCAAGCACCAAAGCGGCTTCTCTTCCGACGTCGCTGATCATGTTTATCTCATCCAAGTTCATGTAAGTGATTCGAGTAACCACTGACTGTGCTTCATCAACCTCATAGCTTATCCGTCCAGGATGGAATCCCTTTCGCAAACGCGGTTGCCAACGTCGCCATGAAAAATGGGAAAGTTGTCTCTTTTGGTTCTTCGTTCGTTAAGCCAGGTATGTCCAAATATCGACGATCAGACGCCTATTCTTATTTTTTCTCTAGAAAATATTACGACCTCCAAACCGAGTGCCGATATTGACAATTCAGTAAAAGCAGCAGAGATCTCACTTCGTGCTACTCGTACAGACGTTTCACCTGTGCTTGAATACCTGGTACAGCCTTCTGGTGAAATTGCACTGGTGCACTCTATTCAAGTGCGAAACGAAAGCTCTGCGGTTTGGGGTAATGCCTATGTGGATGCTCATACGAGCAAAGTCATTTCATTCGCTAGTTTTATGGCTGACGCCTCTGTAAGTTGTGGCACAATTCTGTCTTCCATCTTTTCTAATCTATAAATTTCTTTCAGTACGAAGCTGTCTCACCTCGCAAGCAGTCTGTCGAAGAAGGTCAGTCGAGGCAGGTCGACCCGCAGGATACTTCTTCTTCCCCGAATGGATGGCACACTACTGCCGGCCGATTTTATACCACAACAACGTGTGTTTCCCTTTCTATTGATAAATATCTACATAATTAACATCTTTATAGCGGTAACAACGCTATTTCCTATGTCTTAAACCGGAGTGGCGGCTCCTACATTGCGAGCCAGTCGGGACCGGATCTCGCCTTCGTTTACGATTGGAACCCCAACGTATCTCCGCAAGTCAATACAAATCCATACGCCGCAATGGTAAACGCTTTCTTTATAGTGAATACTCTGCATGACGTTCTCTACCGCTACGGCTTCAAAGAGAACACGTTCAACTTCCAGTTTGATAATTTCGGCAAAGGTGGAAGAGGGGGCGACTACATCCGCATTTCTGTTCAAGATTTTCATGGTACAAACAATGCAAACTTCGGGACACCACCCGAGTAAGTCTTTTCTTTCATTACTCGAGTCTCAACAGGCCACTGAAGCTTGCTCTTTTTCAAGCGGTCAACCAGGGCAAATGAACCTTTATCTTGTCACAAAGAGCACAGTGAGTTGCCTCTGTCTTACTCACGCTTTGACTCATTGTTTTTCCGCTGTACAGATTCCAAGGGATACCGCTATGGACAATAGTATTATCATTCACGAATACGGACATGGCCTTACAAATCGGATGGTTGGAGGTGGTAGAGCAAATTGCCTCAATCAGATCCCAAGTGGAGGCATGGGCGAAGGATGGGGCGATACCTTGGCCAAGTATGCTTTTTGTCAGATCCTTTCTTCCTTGAGAGACCATAGTAATTGTTTGATCTAGCTGGTTTTGGCAGTCGTCTGCAACAACTCGCGACTTCGTAATTGGCGCATACTCTTTCAATGTGCTTGGTGGCCTCAGGGGCTACCCATACTCGACCAATCCGTCAGTCTACTCGTGCTACAATTCGTGCATTATCTGACGGCTTGATAGTACTGTTAACCCTCTCAAATTTTCTTCCTTGAATGGACGTACCGAAACTCACGGTAGATCGAGGAGTTGTTTGCAACCTCCAGTTTACTGATACCGTTTTTTTAGCTGTCGGAGAAGTCTGGGCCAACATGTTACACAACGTCTACGCCAATCTCGTCACGGCGCATGGCTTTGCTACCGATGCGTTCACCAATCCTGGGTCTGGCAAAGGAAACTCTATATTTTTGCTTCTTTTCCTCGAAAGCTTGGCACAGATGCCATGTAACCCAAGCTGTATGCACTTTCTCCATTCTCTACACTCGCTTTCTCTCTAATGCGTGCACTAGTCATCGCCGCTCGCAATGCCTGGATTCAAGCCGATCAAAACAGATTTTTTGGAGCTAACAAGTGCATCATTTATAAGGCTTTCGCCAGCAGAGGGCTGGGAGTAGACGCAACGACCAGTCGTGCTGGTTACTTTGATGGTTTCGCCGTACCTGCTGGTTGCTGAACCGCATTCATGAATGCAATGCTCAGCGGCCCGTTTGACTAGAAACAACTTATTGACTGTTCTGTCCTCAATCCAACATTAGTCATCTCAAATGATACGTCTGTTTATGCTCTCTCATATTTGAAATGTTCCGAAGTGCTTCGCATACTATTACCATTCAGTGTGAATCGCTAACCCACAATTTCGATGTGGCCAAGCCGGTAGGAAGTTTATGCCACTAAGTAAGATCTTTTCGTAATACCTGAATGAAACTTGCGAGAACCAATGTTCAGGCTCTGCGCCTCCGGCTTGGGCCAAGCCTTGGCTGACTGTACGTCGTATCGGATATGTACCTTCCATGGATCGTTCAACTGCCATAATCATTCGGTGAAACTTTGGAAGTATAACGGAACTGATCAGTGGTGTGCCTGGCACTATAGTTACTCATTATCTTCGGACATCATTTGAATGCATGGAAGGTATCTCGAAGATCATGCTTCTTGCTTGCTCGTCCGAGTCCGTTATCGAGCCTCCCTAACTCCTATTATGATGGATCCACGGTTCGACGTGCAAGTAATAAATGTTCTGACCGGTGCTGGCATAGAAAGGTTCTCGGATCATGCACTGAACTCAATAACTTTATCGCTTTTCCCCTTGGAATGTGACTTCTTTTGAGGCATTTGGCCTAAGTCCGAGTGAGTCTTTTTGAAAGGCAAGGTGGTCGTGCATTTCATTTATATGGGATCGATGCGCCGAGGATATTCAATGATGTGATCTAGCCGAACAGGACTCGGACTGAGCGTCTGACTTTATTTATTGTGCCATGAGAGACATAACCAATTCGCGGCGCTGTTGACGCCCAAGACGTTTTCCCGAGGTTGGTGCGGTGAAAAGAACAAGGCGTATCCAATTCGAAAGGCCAAAGATCTATGTGCACAGAAACCGGATCAGTTAATCGAATATGACTCTTTCTTACTGTGTCCATGTAACTGAATGACAGCTGTAGATTCTAATCGAAGCAGGGGAAATACAACATCTGATAAAATAAACATGAACGACAAAGTTGATGACAGTTGATGTAGAAAACGAAAACAAACGGAAATAGATGTCAAGATTTCCAGACAATGTTGATTTACAAATAACAAAGATATATCGACGTGCAAGATTATACATGATGTTGATACAGATATGGATGAGAGAGAAATAAGATTTCTTGAATTGCTTATTTAGGTGGAGGTGTCGACGGCCCTGCCAATGCGTTTGAGAATGTGCCATTGGTGTGAAGGAAGAAAACTTACCAAAAAGGCCAGCCCTTGGTGGCGGAGAATTGGGCATGGCCGAAGCTGGTACTGGAGTCGGAGCTAAAAGAGGGTTTGCTATCATAGACAAAGTTAATAGACTGCACAGCAAGAGACAGTGGTCCACATTTACGTCTCCATTGAGCCCATGCCGGAGCCTCAGGCTTTGGTGGTTCGGGCAGAGCAGGTGGCGGTGGTGTGGGTGCCGCAGTTATCTTGGGAACTGTTCTAGCCTTCCTTTCAGGGCGTTTGTGAACAACACGCCAGCCAGCTTTTGCAGGTGGATGAGGACCTGCATCGGCGGGAGGTTCCTCTGGAGGAGGTGCTTCGATAGCCTGATCCACCCTTGTGAGAATGCATAATAGAGTAAAATTCGAGATGAGACCTACTGGAGGCTGAGGAGGTCGCCATTCTGGTTGAAATTCACCATTGGATGAGAACTTCGACTTAACTGCCATGAGTTCTGCAATCTCACTATCGAGAAGGTAAATTCACACTGTCCTCACAGATAGATTTTGAACGCACTATTGTAGCTGCCTTCTTTCATCCCGCAGCTTCCCAATCTCTGCCAGAAGATAACGAACTTCTGTTGCAATTCCTTTGCTAAAATCCATCATCATATTCCGACTATTTCTGTTAGAATATGGTCAATAATGTGCCCCAATAAGTCATCGAATTATTTACGGCGCATGTCCCTGCATCTGGGGCGAATAACTCCCTGGTGGTGGCCCTGGTGGGGGCATAGTCAGATTCAAGGTCAAGGATTCGTTTGAGTGTGGTGGTTGAAGAATAGGCCGTGCAGCGGCCAGACCAATGCCTCGTGGTGATAGATTTTGATACAGAGTTACCGCTTTTGTCTAGTTTTGCGCCGAAGTACATATGCCTGTGGCTGTGGTCCTCGAGCTCGAGGCTTCTGTTCAACCGCCACATCGTTCCAAGCTTCAGAGTTACTCCTTACCATTTTTTTTGCCAATCTCTTGGGCTTGAGTTATCGCTTCCCACAAGAAACGGGTAGAATCTGCGGGCTGTCAATTATAACACGCTCAACCAAGGTTTTGTTGATCACTAACAGCCCATCCGGCTTCTCCGAATCTAATTCTGTTTTCCAGAGCTTTGATTGACCTGTTTCCCGCATATCAGAAGCCAATTTATATCTTACTCGGTTTTGGATTCGTTGGGACAGATGATGACGAGTCCAACTTTTCGCTCTTGTAGTTCTTTTCCATGTGAACATTTTCTTCGTTTATTTAACATTATAGAAGAGTCCACGATGCTGGATGTCCACGAGATTTATCCGACTTCGTTATACAGGTAGCTCCACAATCTTGCTGCTTCGCTTCGAGACGTTCTGGCTGAGACACTCAGATAGGCAAGCGAAACTACTGATACACCCTTGTATCAATGAGGATGCCTTCCCATCCGTGGCGATGCCATTCTCATCGACCGCTGAATTAGCGCGTAACGATGTTCGAATATCCATCTATGAGTCTTCTTGACGCTGTTGCTGCGAGCACACAGGAATGCTTCGGTGGAAAGTAGTGGGATCTCCTCGTTTGAGGAATCTTCAATTCGACAATTCAAGATATACATACAAACTTCTCCACTCAAAGAACCACCGTACAGATTCTTTTTCTTCAATGATTCAATTTATTAGTATCAACCCTCCCGGACCAACCTCTCCAGATCGACAATAGAACCACCACTATTCAAGGAAGCCTGGATGAAAGCAACATCCGCTAAGGCGCCCAGTGGATCTCCAAAACCGCTCTTGTCGTCTTTACCTTGGATAAAGCCGAAGAAGCTCGCTAGCTCTGCTCCAACGCCATTGGAAGGAACCTCGAGTGTTTCCTGCTTCTCCTTAGGTGGCTCGCCTTCTTTCTCGACTGTGCTTGTTGTAGTGAGAATGCGAACGAATGCGGACTCATTTTCCGGATAAACCACGTTCACAGATATCCAACCTTTGCTCCCAGTAATCACAAAACCATCGCGTGGAGGACTAGTCTTGGTCGGGAGAGCAAAAGTCATCTCTACGATGCCGTGAAAGTCGTCACCGCCTTGGGCTATAGCGTGAATGGTATCATGTGGCTTCAGATACTCTTGGTTCAACGATGCTATTGCGGTTAGCTTGGTCAAAGGACGGGGCAACATAACACGCAAGGCAGCGATAGTGTGCTAGAAAAGGCAGTGAGTTGAGCTGTCTGTCACTATGATGTTGATGAGGACTGACCACGCCTCCATCCAGCTGTTGACAATCAAAGTCGCGATCAATCATCGTTTCGCCTCCTAAAGATTCGTCCTTACCAAAAACCCTCCTTGGTACTGGGTTCACGGCTTCATCAGCTTTTTACTCCTGTAGGCCATAGATCAGAAACTCACATCAGGTACTGTTCGCCAAGGAGTTTTATACCATTTCGAGTCTTGTCCGACGTAGTTGAGCACGGTCGCTTTGAAGAAGCGAATGTTACCGATTTTTCCACTGCGTAGGATTTTGGCTGCATTTTGGATTCCTTGTTCTGCTTCGTAGTTTTCTGCCACCCTCCAAACACGTCCCTTTGGCTTGAACTCCTTGTTGTATCTGTCGATCAGTTCTATACCACTCCTCACATCAGCTGCCACTGGTTTCTCGCTGAGGACGTGTTTTCCTGCTGCGAGGGCTTTCAAAATAATGGCTGGCTGGGTGGTGATCGGTAAAACGACAATGACGGCCACAATGTCCGCCCGCCCAAGTAGCACATCGAGATTAGATGCACTATCGCCATCGTGATAGATTGCCGGTGTATTCTGCAAGCCTAATGTTGCCACCGCTGCATCAGCGAGGTCTTTAGAACTCTTCTCCGATCTGGAGTATACAGCCTTGAGTAATGGAGCAGAATCTCCCAAGGCCGCCAGAGCAGGTAGATGAGCTGATACACGAGGTTTGAAGGTGAATTCTCGGGGTAAATCATGCTGCACCCATATACGACCAATATGGTAAATCACGAACCTTCTTTAGCAAATATCCCGGCGCCTAGTATTGCAATCCCTTGAGACTGAGACATGATCTTCTATCGCAAGCAGAATGGATTTTGCGCAGGCTTTGCAGAATTCCAATGTATAAATCTCAGAAGGTCCGGTTTTGTGGACGATGCACTCAAGAGCGTGCGAAATGCGAGGAAACTCCGGGTTCCTGGACAAACATAGAAATGTCCATGTTGCCAGGTGTTTTCGCCCAGACGGAGTTTCTCTGGAGACCTGTTTTAGGGAATCTCGATGGTCCATCACTCTCCGCATGTCAAGTCGTCGTGTAGAAGCACCTGGAGAGGCTCAGATTCCTGACGGACAATTCTCGGAAATGCTGAATTTTCATTTCCCCAGGAACTCTGTGATATCGGGGGATTGCCTTTTCGTTTTAAGAGAACGGTCAAACAGCCATGTTGATCTTGACTTTTGCGCCTTTAAACCCGAAGTGCAGGACCTATGGCTTCTCTACCTGACCATAAACTGCCAAAAGATTTTCTTTGGGGATTCGCCACTGGTAAGCCCGCTCTAATCATTCTTGAAGCATCACGTATTCAACCAACCCTACCATAGCGGCTTTTCAGATCGAGGGATCTACGGATGTTGACGATCGAGGCAAGTCAATATGGGATGACTTCTCCAGACTTCCAGGGAAGACGGCCGACGGAAGGAACGGTGATGTCGCTACCGACTCTTATAGGCTATGGAAAGAGGATTTGGCATTGCTGAAGCAATACGGAGTGAAATCGTACCGGTTTTCGATTTCATGGTCACGGATTATTCCCCTTGGCGGTCGAAACGACCCCGTCAATCCAAAAGGTATTGAGTACTACAACGGCTTCATTAACGGCCTCCTTGAGAACGGGATTATTCCTTTTCTGGTACGTCAGCAGATATGTACTTGCCAGAGCTTACAGCTCACCGGTCCAAAGACGCTATACCACTGGGATCTACCTCAAGCTCTACACGATCGGTATGGAGGCTGGCTGAATAAAGATGAAGTTGTCAAAGACTACACCAATTACGCTAAAGTTAGTCGATTATGCGCTAGCATTCTCAACCATTTTAACCGGGGATTTGCTTTTTATAGGTCTGTTTCGAAGCCTTCGGTGACCGCGTCAAACATTGGTGAGAGTAATGGTCTCCAGACGCGCTTCTTTACTGACCACATGATACTTTCTCAACTCAGGCTGACCATCAACGAACCCTGGTGTGTCGCCATCCTTGGTTATGGTCGCGGTGTATTTGCACCTGGAAGATCAAGTGATCGACAACGCTCGCCGGAAGGCAATTCGTCTACTGAGCCTTGGATGTAAGTAGGACTGTTTCCATTTCTCCAGTGACGAGGTTGATCCGGGCTCGCCTGAATCGAACTCCCTGATCTACCTGGTCTTCTCGCTTTATTGATCGAACCCGTATATTGATTGCTTCGCCTTGCTTCGTTTCTACAGTGTCGGGCACCACATCATTCTCGCTCACGCACATGCTGTGAAAGTATACAGAGAGCAGTTCAAACCAACGCAGAAAGGCCAAATCGGTATCACATTGAACGGCGACTGGGCAATGCCGTACGATGACACACCTGAGAGTGAGTATTAGAACATATTTACCTTAAAAAGTTGTGTACTAACGTGCATGACCTCTACCAGACATTGATGCCGCCCAACACGCTCTTGACTTCGCAATCGGTAACAAACCTGATCAGTCTTATATTGCACACAATCACTAACACATGTTCCATTGTTTCTCCGATGATTCTTCTTAGGTTGGTATGCGGTAAGTCACACACACGCATTTGGCCATTGTTTTGATTGAACTTACGTGATTCGTTTGGTCTTGTAGGACTCTGTCCATTTGGGCTTTTACCCACCTTACATGCGAGAAGTGCTTGGGGATCGCATGCCCGACTTCACGCCAGAGGAGTGGGAGATTGTCAAGGGCTCATCTGACTTCTATGGAATGAACACATATACAACAAATCTTTGCAGTCAGTGGAACCTCTGAAAAACGATTAACCTATCTGACACCCAACTGAATTGTAGGGGCGGGCGGTGACGATGAGTTCCAAGGAAACGTGGATTACACATTTACCAGGCCAGACGAGACACAGCTTGGGCCTCAAGGTGGGCAATTAACTTAAGACCTAGAACCCCTTACTGAAAACATGATAGCCCAGAGCCCTTGGCTTCAAGATTGTGGGTTTATTTTAGAGATTATATTGTTCTTCATTGACCGACACTCGGATAGATCCACAAGGCTTCCGCGCACTTTTGAACTACATCTACAAGCGGTATAAATTGCCCATCCTGTAAGCACCAGCTCATTTACGTGGCTCTTCGGTTCTAATCGATATGCGTTGTTAGTGTCACCGAAAACGGGTTCTCGGTGAAAGGAGAAAGCGACATTCCAATTGATGAGGCCGTCAAAGACGATGCGCGTGTTCACTACTTCCAAGGTACTACAGAGGCGATGCTGAGTGCCATCCACGAGGACGGCGTTGACGTTCAAGCCTATTTCCCATGGAGTAAGTACACTATTGGTTATATGAACCAATTGATTAACGGAGTCTAGGTCTTCTTGATAACTTCGAATGGGCTGATGGCTACATCACACGCTTCGGTGTGACATACGTGGACTACGAGACCCAAAAACGATATCCCAAGGATTCGGCGAAATTCTTGATCGAGGTTGGTTCTCTGAAACATGGACCTATTCTCCGCTCTAACCTCAGTCCGATACAGTGGTTCAAAGAGCACGAGACTATTCCTACTGCAATTGAGCAGCTACCGACGTCTGTGGATATTCCTAGACCCAAGCTTGCGGACAGGACGAACGTCAGCGTTGCCAGTTCCGCTTCGACAACAGTCAAGGGCAGCAACTCGAGTTCACCTGTGATTCCCGGCAAAGAGACCCCTGTAAAGTCGCGTGGCTTCAAGAGTCGAGTGAATCGCTACGTCGCGGCCCTTGTCGCCCTCCTCAAATGATATCCCCTCGCATTTTCTCACCCCACTCGCTATCACCTTTTACGCCTTCTCGTCAATCTTCTCTCCAAACGAACCCTGCACTTTTCGAGATTCCTTTCCCGTCGCATGCCTTCAAACCAAAACTAAGCATGATAGACCTTCTTCAAGTAGCTTACGGATGTACTTGCGCATTTCATTCCTATTTTGTATTACTTCTATCAATTTTTTTCATTATCACGACAACGTTGGTTGCCGCTTCTGCGGTTCTTTTAATCCTTACGAGTTAAAGTAGTCAGTTTTATCCGCTCTGGATGTCATTTTGGTTGCAACGATGTAATATAGTCAAACCATTCAATACATATTTCAAACGATTTACGATACAATGATGCTGATAGGCGCCCACTAAAGCCCCTATGTGTGACAATATGTCACATAAGTGTAAACCTTACGTGACCACAGTAAAACATTCGAGTGCGTGCCACGGGTCTAAACCCAGATCACTTTCATTATATTTTTTACAGTAGGAGAATGGAGGTTAGATACATAACGACATGACTCAGTCAAATCGAACACTACAACCCTAGATCAACACTTGATAAAATTACCGACGATCATACTGGGAATGCCCCACTTGTCTCTCCTGATAGTAAAAGAGAAGCAGCAATTGATATAGCCGTCTTCCAGCTGTGTGTCGTCCTCTTCTTCCTTCTTTGTTATACCGGTACCTATAACAACGATGACGTTCTTGAGAGCACTGCAGGAGCAAGAGATGAAACAACATACCAGCAAGAGAGGCTTTGCTAATGAGTGGACTCGTCGCACCAGCATTGAGTACAGGTTTATATCGGAGAACGCAAGAAGTTAAAACTGCTTTCTGACTCGAGTCGAAAGCGACATGTCCATATTTCTGTGTGGTCGCAATTTCAGCAAGCGGGCTGACGGGCCGAAGTGGAAGGGAAAAAAAGCTTACTTCCCAGTAATTCACAGCAGACTCCTCGGCCATAAGTTCATAGATACACAATCGTCCATCGCGCATCATATACCCATCCAGGCCGATCAACTCTGTGAATTCTCGGTTGGCTTTGTAAATCTCGCCAGTCCGACGCCATAAACAGGCAGGAACACCCATAGCTGAGAAAACACGATCGTAATCGAGCAACATCCGCTCAAAAGCTTCTTCGATGAAGACGAGATCCTGTAAGCGAAAATGTTAATCATGGTCGGAGTTCGGGAGTTCGGGATGCCAAGTGGAACTCTTACCAGGTCACGGAGAGACTGTGCGACAGCCTGTTGGAAGTATAAATGGATTGCTGACGTCTCCTGAGAGAATGTAAAACTTACTCTGAATTTGGGCCGAAGAACGGAGAGGGGTTGGAGTATCTGTTGCTTGGACTCCTGGGAGACGCTAGCGAGGTCGAATGAGCATTAGCGTAAAAGATAGAAAATGCGTGAACATACTTCCTGTCCATCCACCTCGATAACCTAGCATAACCTTTCACGTAGTTGTATGGCTTCAGTAAACCTGCTTCATACTTGCTCCTTATGACGCGGTTCAAACGTTCGTCGCGCGACCCGGACTCTTGATCTGCCGCAGTGAGCAGGAATTTTTCCGTTTTGGTTGCCGCCGGGAGTATGCCGTCGGTATGTGCTCCTTCGGACGATGATGTAGTTAGATTCATGGTCTCCGTGACATCTGCATTTGTCGTGGCAGCGACCGCGGTAGCCGAGGTGTTGGATAAATCATTGTTCTGTAGCTGCGGATTTGGCATAGCTGTCGTGGGTGCGGCTGAGGGCGTCGAGTTCGCAGTATTTGGAGTAGGGAAAGAATTTGAGGATACAAGTGCAGGTGCAACGGTCGCTGGTGGAGAGAAGAAAGTTCCATCGTCCAATGTTTCCAGAAAATCACTGGAGTACCAAGCTTAGTTAAGAGTGACAGTAAAGCTGCAGCGAGACGCACGTCAATACCGAGAATTCGTTGCCAAATGATTCTGGTTGGTACATGTAGCCTGGCATTGCCATCGGCCACGCTGATGCCTGTTGTGCAGGTTGCCCTTGGTAAACTTGCACTGCAGTATATGGTATAAGTAAGCGTCCGCCGAGGCATAGAGTACGCTCTTACCAGGGGCATAACTTCTTGAAAGGTCCACCGCGCCTGGTGAAGTAGCAGGAGCGACAGGCGGCTTATCTCCCACTTTGGGCCGCCTTTCGTCGTGACAAAGGTGGCCGATCTCTCGTTTGATACTGCCAATTTTTGATAAATGGGATCAAGAAAATCATAATGAAAGAAGCAGAGCAAAATTTGATCAGCTTTCAGGACGGTTGGTAGCTGTTTTACAACTCCGAAGATGAAGGACTTACCATCGTTGACAAGGTCTTCCTTCATCGCATGTCATGTGGCTTCGACGACAATACAAGCAGGCATGGTTTACTTTCCTTCGCTTTGTTGTTTTCTTCTTCTTTCCAGCGTCATCGTTCACTGAGTTCGCCGCTGAAGGCGTTTGGTTGTGTTCAGTGGACATGGAAGGTTGTGCCGCTACAGCGCCTTGCTGGGCCGAATCTGCGTAGCTGGCGAATGAGGACATTTGAGACTAGGTGTCGCTATGTTTTTCTGGTGCTATGAAGTCCTGAACATTCAATAGACAAGCGGCGAAGATGGAGGTTTGAGTGAAGACCTATTCAGGTGAGAAAGTCTCTGGTGGATCACCATATGGGGCAGTTTGTACGGTGGAAAATACTTTCCTTTCAGGTTATTTCGTGGCTGCATTGCAACGGTTCAAGCTTGAACCACGAGCATCATATCATGGAAAACAATAACCCACTCAAGTATCTTCTGGCAACGTAAAATGACCTTCAATGTAGGTTCGAAGAACTAGACGCAACTCTAGTTGTAATGAGGCGAGAGTATTCTTTTGGAGAAATATATTTTCCGTGAAACCTCTGATCCGAATCATAGAGCAGAACTGCAACTAAAGTTGTGGTGTATGTTCTCTCGGTCAAGGGTAATAGATATAGTAACGAAGCTTGATGACTTTGTAGGCCTTTGATGATGCGACTGCGTCTCAAAGCTTGAAAAAGGCGCAAGACGTATTCGCAAGTGGAGGCAGTCCAAAGTTCGTCGGATCTCCTCCCATGTATGGTTTCTGCTCTCGCCTCCTTCATATAAAGCACCGTTTTCGATATAGGCTCGATGATAGACTAGGATCTTCCATCATCAGACATGGTTAGATTGTTCCTGGGCCATCGCTTGGATCGTCAGCCATGACCTTCGAATTTTTAGCTTGCCCGACGCTGAGTATCGACCATGGGGTATTGTGCTTTCTGGAAGCAGTCAAAACGTCTATTTCACTGCCTGAAGGCTGAAGCCCAAGGACCTCGTACTTGTCCAGTGAATGGTAGTGAGACCAGGCTTACCAATCACAAGATTGAGGGGTTCAAAATTCGAACTACAGTAGTTTTGCGTTTACAACATTCATATGGATACTCAGCGTGAGTCCAGAACTCGTTTCCCGTTCAAACTGTCTCACTACGACTTACCCCAAGCCTTCCGGCAGATTCGCCTCACTCTGTGTCAAATCGCTCCGTGGAGTCTACTATGATACCCCGCTCAATAGTGTCTGGGACACTGTCGGCCCCACGACTCGATCAATTGTCGGGAGATTAACTGGTCTTCCGTCGATCCTGCACGCTTTTTCACCCACGGACCAAGGGGGAGGAGAGAGGGATTCTAGATCCCGTTGTTGTTTGGATTGGTGTGATTCCGGGATCCACCTCGTCCGATACCGCCCACGAGGTCTCTCAAGAGATCCTTGCGCTTCTCCTGAACAATGGAGTTGAGGATGTTGTCGTAGAATGGCTCGAGGTTGTCCTGCAGAGGCTTACAAATCCACCTCTTTTGCGCAGTGTCATGAGCATCGATCCTACCCACTACGCCCGCCGATCCCTCACCGCCCTTCTCGGTGTTCCCCTTGCGACCGACGGGAAGGAAGAGGGCACTCTCACCCTCTGGTTTCACCAAGTAAAAGACGCAAATGGGAACCACAGCGACAATGTTTACGAAGTCACCAACTGTCATGTTCTTAGAACTGATACTTAAGTTGGGTACGATCACACAGTTGGTGCACCCAAGGACCTCGTTCAAGTTTGCGGAATCGATCGATTCCAGCGAAGTCTTAACGAGCTCAAAAAAGACATCGGTGGCCACGCTTTTGAGGCTAACATGTGCGTCCGCAGTATTATCCATACGGAGATGAAAGACTCCAAGGGGCTAACGCAGAGACCGCGAGAGCGACTCGCGTATACCAACATCGGTTGAACGCCGCGAACAGCGATCTCGAGGCCCTCTACAATGAAGTCTCGGAGAACTGGTCCGACATTAAGCTTCATCGCGACTTCGGGCCCGTGCAATACGCTGTATCCATTACAGCTGATGTTGAAGGCGCAGAGTACACCTTGGATTGGGCTGTCTTCTTACCGCCCAAGGCAAAAGTCGAGGTTGCATTTGAGGGAATTGTAGTTGATCTTGGTTTGTTTCGACTTCAATGTCATTCTCATATTTACCTCGTCTAATGCTAGCAATTTTATTCAGGATCGAAATATTCTTCTTGGGAGCTCTTCAGGATGTTTTGTCCTCTGGACAGTGATGCCCCCTCATTCGAATACCCTGTGTGGGGAAAGCTCCAGATCGAAGGATGTGCCACGAAAGAGGACCTTGGCAATCCTGCAGAGTTTGACAAGGAAGGCCAGCGCTGCCCTATTGTTGGTAAAGATGGGAGCGCCACCGACCTCACCGTTGGACGCTACGCCGGCCTGTTGTCGTTCGTTCGCAACGATGTCGGTATTGAGGCCGTCGAACTCGGCATCTACAACTCGGGGCCCAAGCATAGCGAACCGTTTTCCACTAAAGGAGGCTCGGGATGCCTTGTCTAGTCCTCGAAGAACGGCCAAGCTCATATTGTTGGCCAACTTCACTCTGGAAGTAATAAAGGCGGTTCAACCTGCAACCATGTCACATATTGCACTCCTGGCTGGTACCTCTTAGAGCAGATCAAGAAGAAGTTCAAGTATGCCGACTACTACCGCACCACTTGGTCAGCTTGAAAATCACATTGTCGACTTTTAACTCGATCTCTACTGTCTGTGCTCCTTCTGTGTGACTGTACAAAGCGCAAAAACTGGCCACCGTATCAACATTTTCTCGTCTGCCCAAAGTAATTAATGTCGCGGATCATAATTTATCATTCTTATCGCCCAAAGTGCTTCTTATGCTTGATCAAATCAACATCCAATCTCGCTGATCTCGTGGCAATTCTGCCCCGTAACAGCCTGTATGCCGCAGGCAATAACCTTTGCACCCAGCCATCCCACAACCTCGCTGTTGTCGAAAACGCCATGTCCGTTCTCTTCCCATGCTTGCCAGTTGTTGGTGATACCGTCACAGTTTTGAAAGGCATGAACGAAGCGGTTCTTGTCGGCGACATTGGTGTAAAATCGATAACGCTGAAGGCCAGCCTCGTTCCAGCTGGATACAAAGGTCGCTGTTTCTCTTACGGCAGAGCCGGCTATTCAGATTAATCAGGAGACCGTAACAACTTCAGAGTGAATGCTTGAGCGTACTAACCGGTTGAGGGAGCTGGAGTTGCGATTGCTGAACTAATCATGGGAACAGCGAAGACGAGTGTGTTGAAGGAGAAGAACTTCATCGTAGCTTGTGTTTGGTAGTTTGTAGATGATACTAGGGAAGTCGATGTGTTTGTTGAATAAAACTTGACTCGTCGTTTGTTCTTTTATACCTTTATCCAGCCTCTAGCTGCTTTGTTTTTGGTCTATAAACCGATTTTCTTGAGGCAGTGAGCGCTACCGCTCATGTCTGTAAAAATGGATAAAAACAACAGACTCAGCGGTATTTCCAGGGTGTTCAAAGGCCGGCCAACGGACGTGATGTTTCTCCGTAACATTCATATTCGGATTCGAATTACCATTTCAGGCAATACAGTCCTAACTTGTCTCTAGGAGTTCCCGATTGCCATTCCGAAAGGACAGATATCGAACAAGACTGTTTCCATATCTGTAATTAAGTTTTTCTTTGGAGAGATGAAAGAACATCTGTTCGCTCGGACATGATAGCTATGAAGAGCCTCTCAAAAGCAAAATTTAGTGAAGAGTCCAAGGGAGGGCAGTTTCTTGCACTAGAGGACGGCAGGTGATTATAGTCACCTCAGCGACGATCAACGCCCAATTTCGTTTGAAACTGGCAATGATGGTCTTGGCGTTGGAAAGCATTGAGATTTAGGAAACTTATCTAAATGACAGCAAAATCATCTCTCAAAAGAGTGCGCCGATAAATTGAAGGGTCCCCGACAAGTCCGAGTTCGAGATACAATGCTACTTGTAAGGCGGAGTAACACGCGTCCTCCGTCGACAACTCTTTCTGTGCCCTAATTTTCTGAGTAGATCTGCCAGTTTAATCGATCTTTTTAAACGTTCTGATCAACGAGAAAACGCGACTACACGCGGTCTTTTATGGACTATGAGAAATGAAGTGCGTTTCGGGCAAGGTAGTTTGTAAGTTAGATCAAAAGGGTAGAAAATTCTGATCACTAATCACTGATCGTGATCGCGGACAAGTTATGCCGACTCTTGGCGCTTACACTACCTTTTCGTATGAATACCCCGAGCACAATTCAAGAACCTAAAGAGGTAACTCGACATACAAAATACCCAAATACAAGTCGTGAATGTACGGAAATCTTGGTCGACCGTGGTTGGACATGTAGAAATGCCGCATGTGTCCTTTTTTCTTCTTCATTCCAACGGACGTGAGCGGCGGGGCAATCTACCTCCTTGCCTTGCATCGCGGAGGAGATATAACCACGCAAAAATTATAAAAGCAGCGCGGCTTACACCTAGTTAATTCAGCAAACACCTTTTGTCTATCAGTCCCACCACTCAGAGCAAATTCACAATGAAGTTTTTCTCCTCAAACACTGTCCTCTTCATCGCCACCCTCATCGGAGCGGCAAATGCAACACCAGCTTCTGCTCCTAGTAAGTATTTTCGCTTACCCGTGGATTCTGGCTTGCATACTCAGAATTTTATCTGCAGTTGCTGCTCGCGCTGCTGATAGCGCTACTTTTGTTTCCAGCTGGAACGAAGCTGGACTTCAGCGATACCGATTCTATACCAACGTGGCAGACAAGAACCGCTTTGTCCATGCATTCCAGAACTGCGGTGGCATTACTAATAACTGGCAAGCTTGGGATGAGAACGGCCATGGGGTTTTCGACGACAGCGAGGTTGTGGGAGCATTGGGTGCCAAAGTTATCGCATGTGGTATACATGCTGTTACAGGGCAAAGCTGCCATGAAATTAGCG
This sequence comes from Crepidotus variabilis, assembly GCA_015657495.1. Classification (NCBI taxonomy): domain Eukaryota; kingdom Fungi; phylum Basidiomycota; class Agaricomycetes; order Agaricales; family Crepidotaceae; genus Crepidotus; species Crepidotus variabilis. The sequence continues at coordinate 460,389 of MU157836.1, read as the reverse complement.
AGATTGGGTGTTGAATCTGTTCCTTAAAATAACGGAGAAGAGAAGCTTTCGAGTAGTATTAGTTAAAAAATCGAACATGAATAAATTGCCAGAAAACCCTCTCAGTTTAAGTACAAAACCTTGTTGACAACGTGTGTGTTGTGGAAGAACACTTCGCGCAAAGTTCAATCGTCAAATCATCTGTGGGAAGCACAATGCAGATTGCGGGATTGGTCAATTGGGTCAGGAATTTCCTTCCCAAACCTCTTCTCTTTTACAATGCATAAGTGCCTGTGTGTTAAAAGTTTTGCCTTACTATTAAGGGTACATCAGTACTTCAGATTCGTCGTAAGTTTTTCCTTCGAGTCTCTTGGTTTTTTTGTGCGTCTTGGCCACACTGTTTCTCTCCTTGATAGGCTTTTCTGAACACAGAGCGCAGGTGCTTTCAACCATGAGAAGCACCTGGACCTGTTAAGCGAGTACATCCCTTAACTATTTCCGAGGTTATACCATACTGAGGCAATCCCAATACTTTCTCTGTCCTGAACTTTCATTTTTTACGCTTCAATGCGTTAACTCTGGGAGTCACCAACACAAGCCTAGCGAGAGCTCCCCGGTGATGGCTTCGGTGTCTTCCAATCCCTCTGAGTCCGTTCTTGACAATGACGCCACCATATCGGTAGCTCCAGTGCCCATATACCTGCGAAATCGATGCGTGGGGTCCTCGCCACCACACTCAATCCTGTCTGGGATGTTGTACAACCCGAAATTTGTGACTGGTTCAATTCTCGGAATGTTAAATGGTCCCCTTTCGGCCCTGCTCGCTCCTACAGCAACTTTACAGTTTGTATTTATGAGTTTTCAAGCTATATGACTTTGCGACCCATCATCATGCCGGAAACGACGCACCAATTTCGGGTCGTGAGAACATACCCCTGAGTTGAACAGTGAACCAGCAACCATGCGATCAGTGCCATAAACCTTCTTGACACCTACCACGAGTAAAGAATGGACATCGACACAGTCGACAATGAACCATCTTCTACGATTCCTTTTATCTCAATCTACGATGTCCTTTTGCTTATTTGTGAAGAACTGGAGAGGTGTTCGGCCACACCAAAAGTAGACTTGATCTCAGCCAGTTTCGTCTGCAAAGCCTTTCTGGAACCGGCCATGACTGTGCTTTGGAGGACGATGAGCACTTTATTACCACTTCTCAAAGTCATTCCAAACTTTACAGAGGGAGAAGTGAATGTCAGTTATTCCTACCCTTTTCAACCAATCTTTTTTTTTCTAAATTTGGCTGAAAGGACATTGTAGGGCCCATTTCTCTGGAAGCGTTGGATAAATTCTCCAGCTACGCTCGTAGGATCCGACAGCTACACAATCTACGGATAACACCCGTGAATCCTATGGCGTGGTTTTTCCTATCACAATCACACACGGGGCCACTACTTCCTGGGCTGAAGTCACTTCGTTTTGATGTGCCAAAACAAAATCTTCCAGATTTTCGCTGGATCTTCACGCTCGCCTCCCCATCCCTTGTGTCCATCCACATGTCGAAGATCGAAACGTTCACCGAAAAATCTGCGAGTCAATTACTTCAAATTTTGATCAACAAGGCGCCATTCATTTTGGACCTGTTCTTCTCTGGATTCGTCTCATCCACCCTCCTCAATCTTTTGGGACATTCGCAGACGATAAAGTCTGTGCAACTCTTTCCTTATAGGAATCCAGACTTCCACCTATCTTCACTGCGGGCGCTGTCACATATACCAACCCTTGACACGCTTTCTCTCGCTCTCCCCATCAGTGCACTCCAGCCCATCGAGAACTCCGGCGAGTTTTCGAACTTGCGCACCCTCAGTATTCATATGTCTGTCACCAGTGCCCGCGCGTTCTTCAAGTCGTATAACCTTCCTTTACTATCCAAGTTGACACTTGGATTCACACCCGACACCCTCCCTTCGGACATCGACGAACTACTACCTCATTTATTGAACGATCTGCCTTTGTTATCCCACTTTGGCCTCTCGTTTTGGGAAACCTCCCGTGGCCACCTACCAGATCTTCTTTTCCCAAAACCTATCCTTCACCACTTCTTCGATTCGTCCCTCCGGAGCATCGTCGTTCGCGATTATGTTGTTCCTTTCGAGGATGGAGATCCGCAGAATTGGTACAACTCAAATCTGCGATCTTCCCTTGAGGTGTTGCTCATTAAGCAGTCCCCTCATCGCCAAGCTCCTACCCTGGAGAGCCTTCGTACGCTGGCGATGACTTGCCCTCACTTGCAACAACTTGAGCTTTGTATGGACTTGCCTGCAGAAATTGAATTTCCACGCATTGAGGCACATCTTAGCCGACTCCCACCTTTATCTCACCCGTTGGCTGAACTGTACATCGGCAGAACCAATGAAAAGCCGTTGCCTGATGCAATTATGCTTGCTGCACTCGTGTCTCGATATGTTGATCATCTGTTCCCGAAGGTGGAGGTTATGGCTGGTACAAACATGGATGTTGGCTGGTGCAAGGGAGTCAATGCTATGTTGAGAAATTATCGAAACATGAGAGCAGCAAGATCGAACTAGGATGATTGTTGTACTTTTAGGGGAAGATCTCACTTCAACGTTGTCGTTTCGAACATGGGTTCTCTGATATTTTTCGATTTCGTCGATTTTTATAGGGGACTGTAGTAATTACCACACTAGGAGCCACGTATTGACCTCATGTTGACTTCTTGGTATACTGTTCGAACTCGAAGAACAAATACCCAGGCTAATTTGAGCATATTGCCACCTGATATGGATCATCATCTCCAGTATTGATCATGAGTAGTGTTGAGTCGCTTTGTTTTGACTTCCTGTGGACACGTCCTGAAAACGTGAGGCGTCCTCCGAAGTTCGACAAAGTTTTCCTTCAAAATTGTACTTGTCAGGTCTTTCAAGATAGGGAATGCCATTGCACAGCCTTTGAATCGCTTCTTTTCTGGCTTATATACGATCGAGAACGGGCGAAACTGTAATGTTGAGTGGTGTAGCGATGTGTTGGAGCTTCTTCGAACATATCGCGCTCAGCCCATTGCAAATCAACAAAGTCTCTGATAGTCTATAATTTTTTTTCGTATCAAATAAAAACCTTTATATTTATAAAGAACCACTCTGTAGGCTGGTTGCAGTCACTACATCTCAGAGGATCGTTTAAGCCCCTATTTCTGTCGAATACGCATCAGTCAATTTCCCACAAAGGTATTTTGGCCAGCAGGCACTAAAAGTTGAACCACAACAGTATTTTCTAAACGATGTCCGGTGTTGATCCAGATCTTCCAGGTAAGCCTTTAAACTCTTTCAGAGAACATAATATCTGCTAATATCTAAAGTAACTCTAACCAGGTTGTGTTCTTCGTCTAAGTGGCCACTACGAGATCTTTTTGCGCATTTTCGAAGAACTAGAGGCTTCAGGCGATTCTGCTTCTCCTTCTGATATTTTCGAGTAGCTTTGGCATGTAAAACCTTTCAAGGTCCTGCGCTCGACGTGTTGTGGAAAACTTTACACTGCATTCTCCCTCTTCTGAAGATTTTGCCCAATTTCAAACTTCCAGGACCACAATCGACATATGTGAGGTTTCTTTGTGTGGATAACTTTTTAAACTAAAATAACGTTAAGATATTGGATGGACCCACTTCAGACAAGGCTCTGGCGCGACTCGATTTGTATGCTCAACGTGTGCGGTCGATCATTTTCTCGAAGCCCTCCAGAATAGAGGGCCACATCCTGTGCCCTTTCTTTCTTCGCTGCTGAAGCGTGACTGTCTTACCCCAACCCTTCGTCAACTCCGCATTATAGACGTCCAGAGAAACCCGGTAACACCGCTTTTCAGTCTGGCGACTTCCGCGTTATCAAGTCTTTCAGTGACGGTAATAGCGGCTGGTAGCAACTCTGCTGTTGCTCAACTTCTTCAGCCTTTGACCGTAAAGTCGCCAAATTTAGTCGAGGTTCAACTAAGAGGAAATCTAAAATCGCCTTTGTTAAATGCCTTGGAAGGGATGCGTATTCGGAAACTCACACTTGAGCTATCTAACTATCAATTCACGAAAGAAGACGACTTCAGGCGTATCGTTCATACCCTTTCTAATCTACGAGACTTCGTCATAGAAATTAACTCGAGGCATTTCACTTTCCCTATTCAGAACGAAGATTTCTCCTCAACTTCTCCCCAACAAGACCAATTTACTTTACAAATAAAAGCCAACATACCGACCGTCATTTCGCTGTTGTCAAGCCTCGCGACCCCCAGCAATTTAGAAATCGATCTACAAGGTAATTGGCACCTCACAGAAGTGATGCGGCTGATCCCTCAAGAAGTCGTCGCTCGTGAAAATCTTCGTCGCTTCCAAATTTCAAGCCCTCATTCAGAAGAATCAGCTAGTGAATTTCTTGATGCCGTAACCTCCCTTCCCTCTCTCACTTCCTTACATATCATCGGCATCTCTTTCCCCTCGTCGGACGAACACCTAGCGTCTCTTTGCTTGACGCCCATGTGGATTCATCTTCAAACCCTCGACTTGGCTCGGTCGTTTCAATTCCATTCATCGTATGACTCAACATTATCTGTTGCTTCAATGCGAATTTTGGCCGTCCATTGCCCATCTCTCATCCGACTTCACATTTTTCTACCACATCTAGACAATACAGTCAAGGAGGTTCAAGACAGTAGGTCTCGTTATCCAGGAATGTCGCACGGACTACGAAGCATCATGTTTAGCTCCATTAAACTCGACGATTATTTCGCAATTGGCGTTGCAATAAGCCGCTACTTGGACCATATCTTTCCCGGACTGCATGAGGTGGAAACAGACCTTGATTATATGGAGTCTTGGTGCGAAAATTTACATTTACTTCTGCGGACCTTTCGTAGCCTTCGTAACTCTCAGGCAGCCATTATATAATATAATATATCATAATTTTTGTAGTGTCAATACTTAAAAATGTGTCCCTTTTTATACCTCGAACCATAAACCTCCTGAGAACTATTGTACGCGATATCGGAACGGCCCCTGATCAACTCTAAAGCAATGTGACAGTCACGGACCCGCGCCCCTGATCGCGACAAGTCACGCAGCCAGCAGTATCACTGTCCAAATTGTTTGTGTTCAACGCTCGCAACTTTCGACCGAAAACTCTGGTTTCAGGCAACTTTAGGCTTTGTCCTGTGCTCTGTGGCATTTAAATCTGTACTTTCCTGTCTGGAGCTCGCACCTCGTAATTTTCCCTCGACGAGCTCGCTTCTAGCGTCGGATAGAGACTCGTATTCATGACGAGAAACTTGTATTAAAGGTCCATTACCGCTGATACAGTAGTTCGTCTACTCTGTCTAAAACTGAAAATTAATACTTACATTATGGCTAGATAATCTCCGACCGTCCCATCAACAATATGATGACGGTTGAAACGCAGCAGATCCACAGGAGAAAGTCGAGCAAAGATGCTGATGAAAATGTTGTTATCATGGCGTCAAAACCTCCGGGAATATCTATATCGCCTCCAGTAAATGGCCAAGGATCGTTTGAACCTGCCATGTCCACCCCAAGGACAAGAACATTGTCAACTCCTCATAGCTTAGGCCATGGACGCAGTGTATCAGCAATAAATGGGAAGCCAGCTTCAATTAGTCCCGCGCGAGCTACTTTTCAGAGGCCACCAGGGTTCCCACCTGTTTCTCCTTTGAGGACATCTTTTCAGATGCCGCCACCTGGTCACGTCCGTACCAGGTCTACTTCAGCGTTCAGCCCTCTCTCTCCTTCACCATTGGCAACATCCTTCGCCACGCAACCGATGCCACCAGTTTCCCCCCGTCTGTCTGCTTCACACTCTGCTCCTGACTCAACATTGCCCCTCGAATTACCGAAACAACCGTCACGACGACATGCACGAATCCATTCAAGGAATTTGTCAGTATTCTTCCCCCGACCTGGTTCAATACCTCCCAGCACTATCTCAGAAGATGGATCCCAAGAAATTGAGGCACCTGTTGATGAAGAAGCACCTCTCATTCCCTCCGCCGGTTCGAACATTAGTATGCCTGGCTCACGTCGAGTCAAAGCTCCCATTACGCCTCTTGGACAAGGCTTCACATTCGGAGCTCGTCCACCATCTGGGATGCCCTCATCCGAAGCATCTGAGGAACCTCGAACAGCAACTTCCGCAACCGCAAGACGAGGACATCATCATAAACATTCACTCTCTCACAACTTTTTCTCCTTCCTGGAGCCAGGTATTCGACCGTTAAACGACAATTCAGATTTGCATACACAACCGACTCCAATACCCGTATCACCATGGAATCCTACGTCGGCGTTTCCAGATTCGGCCAAACCTACTCAAGCGACGTTCCAGGTGGCTCCCAGGCTTATGGAATCGCAATACTCTGAACAACCTACACCAGAGGGCAACGTCGGGGAAATTTCGACAGCTGCGTTGACAATGTCGATCAGTCAGTTCGTCCTTGGTTCGTGGATGTGGGTAGTGGGACAGCAAGTTGGATCCCTGTCATGTACGGGTCTTGGCTACTGGGTTGTTTTCGATGCCTTCGGTGTTGCGTTAAGCCGAGTGGTTCCTGGATGGTTAGCTTCCAGTTCAAATAGGGCTGTTGGTACTTTTGAGAAGGAGAGACTAAGGCGACCGTACGGGTATGATGCATGTCTCGTTTCTACAAGTTCTATATTGACGATAACCTAGGAGTGGTCGTGTCGAAACACTGCTGATGTTCGCTCAAGCTGTGTATCTCATGTTCGCCTCGGTCTATGTTTGTAAAGAGAGTGTGGAGCATGTTCTTTTGAGCGCTGGCGGTGGAGAAGGTCATCATCATCATCCTGGAGATGAGGATGAAGGTGTTGGGTGCGTTTTTGAGCATATCTAGTGTCTATTGACCTGACCAACGAGCGCAGCATCGATTTTCCTATCATTATGACCTTTATCACAACTTTAAATCTCCTCGGAACCGCGTATTTCTTTAACAATAATACGAAAATGGTGAAAAGTGCGTTACACCATCTCTCATTCTAATGGAATATCGCTGATAGGCTTTAAAGTATCTGGGAATCGGATACCCTCACCGACATCACTCCTTCGTTCAATATGGTCCCCTTCGCGTCATATCCAGGATTCCCCACCAACAACAGCTATTGCTCTCATTCTTTCCAACCCATACGTTGCAACGCCACTTCTCATATGCCTCTCTGTGCTTTCAGTCGCCCTTGTAATTCCAATGTAAGTGCTTCGCGTTTTTGAATTTATATCACGTGATTGACGTGTTTGCAGGCCTCAACATCGGAGAGCCGATCTGATTCTTGCATGCATTATTGCGGTTCTAACGTTCAGGGTCGCGTATCGGGCATCCGTAGTACTTGGGACAGTACTTCTACAAACATCTCCTCCTCGAGGATTGCCAAATGGGAAGATGGAATCTTTTCTCAGGGCCATGCGCGAAGTGAGCTGTCTACTTTCTAAAAACCATCTACTCAACTAACAATTCAATGTAGGTTGAACGACACCCTCACGTTCTACATCTTCCCGCGCCGCATATATGGCAGCTTACACCCAGCTACAGCAGCCAAACATCATCTTCGAAAGGAACATTCGACAACTCCCTTGTTGTCACACTGGAAGTTCATGTTCGAGAAGATCTACCTGACGACGATGTACTAAACGTGACCAAGTGGACATGGGAGAAGTGTGTCCACGCGCTGGGTAACTTGAAGGATGCCAGTCAAGATGGGGATGGTAGTCCGGAAGTTACAGTAGGCGTCGTACGAGGCTGAGGCCGGCCTATAGAGTATCTTAGCTCGTATACGTTTATCAATTGTGTTTGTTGATTGATCTTATTCTATCTAGCCGTCTCCTCCTAGCTTACTTCTCACAGTCGCTCTTTTGCTCGGATATTGTACACCCAGTTATTCTTCAGGATTATAAATCGAGAACATGAATACATCAAGCTATTCGAATATTGGATATATCGTACACAACTTCTAAGACGACTGGACAGTGGATTTTGGGACGCTACTCTTCGCCGTCATTAGGCACCATCAGCACTGCGCATTTTTGCGCGAGCTACATCGTCTAACCTTGCCGAATGGAATGCCTTCACCATATCTCCAACAAAGCTCCACTGGGACATGTTCTGAGATGCACTTTCAAGAGGCTTGATACTCTCAAGATGAGGGAACAAGACGTCCAGATATCGAGCGACGTGCAACAAAATACCGGGATCCAACTGCTGCCCGATATTGCCAACGTTCAACACACGAAGTTTGTGGCTCATGGGGTTTGGAGCTGCCTCTCCAAGGGTGTGCTGTTTGACGTCAGCAATGTTCTCGAAGCGGCATTGGAGAGACACGAGGTCGGGACAAGCCTCTGCGATTTGGCGAAGTCTTGACAAAGAGATGCCTGGTCTATTGGGCTGGAATGGGATATGAAGATGCTGCAATTTCGAATGTGATACTGCGGTGTTGAGACCGTCAAACGAGGTGTGAATGTCTTCAATCTCGAACCCAGAGAGGTCGATTCGTTCGATTTGGGGACTGTGAAGTAGCTTTGAGAAGAGAGAACTCGAAATACTTGGTGGTGGAACTTGGAGGCCTGAAACCGCGAGAGAGACGGATTTGAAAGTTTCATGCCATCTCTCGAGTTTTTGCAAAATGTTGTTAAGACCTCCGAGTTCGACTTCTCGTACATCAGGCGTGTCCGACAATGGGGTGTTGACTGTAAGTGATAGACGTTGGATTGCGGGAGCTTGAGTCGCGCTGATCAGGTCCACAATCAACCCCATCGAACCACTAGCCTCAAGGACACGTAAATGGCTAAAAAGGGGTGCAATCCTCTGACCTTGGGCATCTGGCTCATGTTGGTGCTGGCTCGTGGTGCTGGTAGATAGGCTATTGCCAACACCATTTGCGTTGACTCCATCGACTCCAAGGGCAGCACTTTTCGCAATAATACTGTCCCGCTGTTGACCCAGCATCTCCAACGTGGTTTCCAATTTTTCCAACCTTGCCAGAGTGTCATGCTCATCTGAGACTGGATTGTTAGCTTCAATGTAAGCCCTCAATTTGTCCCGGATAACACGCCTCAAAAGCAATTTGCTTTTTGCTTTTATTTTCCTCCGCTCAAGCCCGAGCTCAGAGATTAAGTCCATGGCAGCATCAAAGCGGTCCGATGGTATGCCATATAGCTCCTGCTGCTGCTGCATCGTTTTTCGTAGGTATGGCTGATATTCATATGCTGAAGCCATGGACGACAAACGACAGCTACCAAGATGCAACTCTTCGAGAACAGATGTTACTTCAGTGAATCGAGCCACAAATGTTTCTTCTTTGCGCTGAAAGTTGGGCTTCCGTTCTCGTAATTCTTCCACTTGAACCTCAAGGCTGTTGATTTCATCATCCACTCGGAGACGGGCTACACTCAGCTCTACGAGCTCGTTCAGTCCCTCAGCTAGAAATTCTGAACTGTAAGAATATTCTTGTGTGGGCTTGAAGACGAACTCTTCGAGGCTCGGCAAGGAGCCGATCGCTTTGAAGAAGGAGAGGTCGAAAGTGGACGGGCAATTGAAAAGTGCGAGGGATTGGAGACTTTTCAATTGTAAATAGGTTGAGAGAGACGTAAGAGAGATGTTCCCATCTTTGAGAACCAAAGATTTGAGACGGGGTAGTTGGACTGCCGCCGCTTTCAGGAATGACAACAGGGACTCTTCGTGGATATCTGGAACAGCAGATATTTCAAGACCTTCCAAGGAAGGACCAAGGAAGAGGTCAAGGTAGTTCATATACGACCCGGCATCTTTCAACCTCAGATATTTCAAGGATGGGAATAGCGACTCGTCGTATGGTTGTGCTTTTGCCAACGTCATAAAGACCCCAGCAGAGAGCTTGCCGCCGCCTGACTGTTCGGTCAGAGTAAGATCGACAATCGAGGACGCCTTGGATAGAAGTGCATCCCTCTCTGTCTTAGATAATGGCTGACTTGCATACTACAAAATAATATGAGGATCGAGTCATAGAACGAGATCCAGGAGAGCTCACGTAAACTTGATTCTCCAAAATGAGGCCAGGTAATTCGTCGATAAGAGGTACCAGTGATTCAAGAGCTGTTAAATCTGGAAGATTATGCAATTAAATTCAACATTTCATCGGACATTTTATGACGTAAAAAATACCCTTTTGAACAATTTGCGAAGCTTCAAGTGGCACAAATGAGCCGGCTTCATTCGGGGACGAAGTCGCAGACATCGGCAATGAGAGATTGCTTTCTAGTTCACAGGGATCAAAGTCTTCGCTATCAAAACTTGAAAGGCTCATGTGAGAGTTTCTGAGGGCGATGAGAGAGAAGGAAGACACACAATAGGCGCCCATGAGGCATGCATGAGGCTGCATGAGGGCTAATCAAAGTGGTTCCCACGCACAGACTGCTTCACTGTTCAAATCATCGTCAAGGCGGCAAACGACGGTTTCAACGTTCAATATCTGAACTTTGCTGCTCATAAGATACACCAAATACACTACAGCCGACTAAAAGCGATTTTTCGAGGCGTCTTCTCGGACATCCTTGCGCTCATCTAAGCGCACTTCTTGAAGCATCTTCACTACCTTGCCAATCATCTCCCACTGTTCGGTATTTTGTTCAGACCCTTCGAGGACAGATAGTTCAGGGAACAAATGATCGATGTAACGAGCGATACTGATAACTCGCAGAGGATCGGCATGAGTTGTGTCGGGATCATCTCCAATAGTGAGAGACTGAAGTTTACGATTCCGTACAGTTTTGGAGGGCCAGAAGGACCATATCGGCATGGGTATCGGCACCGGGATATGCTGTAGTCGGCATTGTAGAGTCTTGAGATTTGAGAATGTTTTGGCGAGGACTTCTAGATGAGTAATCTTTAATTCTGAGGCCCCAACATGAGACGGTAGGCTGAGATACTCGAGCTTCGACAACGATGGAATGAATGGAGACGGAGGAGGGAAGGAACGGAGGGTGATATCAAGGCCCTCAATCGTCCATCCCTTGAGTTCCAGATGATGCAGACTAAACCCAACCAATAATTGCTTGAGGATCGCTCCTGGCAGGTTGATAGTGGCCCCACTTACGGCGGATAACTTTTCGATATCCATAGTCGCCCGAGAAAGGGTGTTAGACCAGCGGGATACAACAATACGAGCGACATCTGAGGGAGGAGAAGGTGTGTTGGTATTGGTATTATCTGCTTGTTGGGCTGTGCCTTCGATGTAGATAATGGCTAATTTCTCCAGGTCACGCGAATGAGTGATGTCGATCAAGTCTTTCACCAGGACGGGAGGGCCGGTAATGCTTAAGGTTTTGAGATTAACGAAGAAGGTCGCGACTAATTTGAGAGCTGAGTTGCCTTGCATCGGAACGGTGGGAGAGATTGCTGGTTGTTCATTGAGCGTGGAGGAACCCTTTACGTTCCTACCTTTCTTCTTCTTTTTCCCGCCCAGACTATTCGTAGGTAGAGCCCACAGCCCCGAGGGCTGACCCAATGGAACTTCCGGGACCTCGATCTGTTCTGGTGATTGCGGTTGTGCTAGTGCGGCTACGATTTCTAGACCGTTGCTATCAAGTTGGGTAGCGAGCTCGGCGCCTCGAGGCCCAAGCTTTTGCAAGAGACTCTTCGCCTCTTCCATCTTTCTTTGTTCTTTCTCCTTCTCAAGCTGCTCCCGCTGCCTTTTCTCCACCGCTTCCCGTTCTCGAACCACTTCCAGCCTCTTACGTTCATTTTCCTCAGCTAGGCGTCTTTGTTCCTTCTCCTCTGCGAGACGATTGCTTTCGGCTTCGGCATGAACGGTCGCTTGAGAGCGATATTCAATCGAACTGCTGGATTGGCAAAAACTAAAGTCTTCCAATGTCTGTATACGGCCCAACATTTCGAGAAGGTGGAAGTCGAAAGAGGGCAATGTGTCGATGAGATGGAGTGTCTTCAGATGTGAGAATTTGGCCACATATTCAACCGTCTTTTGCGATAATACATTGTCGTCGAGGAGTACCGATTTTAGTTCAGCTGCTTCTGCGGATCCTGTCCCGAGGAACGCAGCTAGAGGCGTCTCATTTGCTTCGTCAACACCAGTGATCTTCAGTTGCCGAAGAGCTGGCGAACTGAAGACGGAAAGAAACTCCAGGAAAGTGTTTCCCTTGTTGATAGCAATCTCTGATAGCGAGGGAAAGAGATAGCCTGCAGGATTACGAAGTAGTGCGAGGCGAACAAAGACGCTTGGTGCTAAGGATTCTTTGTCAAGATCGGACAACGAAATGTGACTGATCCTGTCTGTTTGCTTCAAGAGATCGGTCAAAGCAGTGCCGGAGATAGGGCTCCGAAATTGCTACAAAGAATGAGGAGAAGTTTGGCTTCAACTTGTGAAAGACATACATAGACTGAGCCTTGGAGTCCGAAACCTGGAATTTCCTTCAACAGGGTGAGGAGAGATTCGAGCTGGATGAGCTTAATGGGGGGATTGGCTCCTTGAGAGTGAACACAATATGGGAGTTAGTTTGATGTTTACCTAAGTAGCAATCTTCTTACCATCCTCCACACGACCTTGGATTACGGACTCTCCTGATTCATCTTCAACGGGCTCGAGTGGCATCTCTGGCGGTGGCGGTGGCACTGTATCGCCAGCCTTGCTTTCCGCAGGAGTCAACTCTGTCGGCGACATCTCAGCGGGTTGTTGGATTTGAACAAAATCGTCGTTATCAGATGTTTTGGTACTCATGACGGTCGAATGTGACGGTCGTTGTTCGACTCGCGGGTGGGTTTATCAATGATGACGCGATCACGATAAGCGCCCATAGATTTGATCGTTTTCAGGTCGCACACGAATAAATGTGGATAATCTACATTGGGCAGTGCTCACCGCTTAATCTGGAGAACAAAATATTTGCAATTTACAGCCCGAGGGCACGCTAATACTTACAGTAAGGTCACGTAATACATCACGTTGTAACAGAGGCAGGCCCACACTACAATTTCTCAAGTCGCACTTCCTGGAGCATTTTGACAATCTTCCCAATCAACTCCCACTGTTCGGCGTTTTGACCAGGACCATCAGGCGTTTTCAGAGTGTTGATTGCAGGGAATAGGCGGTCAATATAACGAGCGATATCGAGAGCACGATCGATCTTTGGATGAGCGTCGACGTTACCAACGGTGAGATTAGAAAAGTTGTAATTCCTTGTGTTGCTTGAGGACCATTCGGAGGTAGTTGGAACGTTTGAGAGATGTTTGAGCCGACATTTGAGAGAAAGGAGACTGGGACAAGAATCGGCGATGAAACCTAGGCGAGTAAGGGATATGCCGGGAGCCTCGGAATGGAAGGGCAGGCTGAGATGCTCAAGCTTCGACGATTCCAATCGGGAGAGAGCCGCAAGACTCGCATCCAGTTCTTCAATCTTCCAACCTTTGAGATCGAGGCAACGGATAAGTGGAGCTAGCAGAAGCTTCTTGAAGACTGCTTTCGGAAGAGTCGAGCGTGAAGGAGGAAAAGACGAGTTTTCCGCCTCGATAGTTACTTGTGAGATTGAGCCAAACCACTTGCAGATGGCTAATCGTACCACTGCAGAGGGGTGTATGGTCTGAACCTCTGGGGTGAAAAAGGTGATGGAAATACTCTTCATTGATGTTGAATGTATGACATTGACTAAATCCGAAATCATCTCGGTTGAGCCAGTGGCACTCAAGGTTTGGAGGTTTTGGAATAGTATCTGCGAGCCTTGAGGAGTAGCGAACGCCAGGTTAATGTTCTTAAGTTCGGGTGTTGAGCTGCGACTGTAAACAGACGGGGCGGGAGAAGTCGGTGGGCTCGGAAAGGCAGAAAGCAGTGGTGGAGATGACGATGCTTTAGAGTGTCCGCCAAAAAAAAGTTCATCCGTAGGATGTGTGGATAAGCGCTCAACTTGAGGTGATGGTTCGTGACATGAGCTCGCTCCCCACAATCCAAAGGCTTCCTTCCTCTTTCCTTTCTTCTTCTTCGGGATACCACGACCCCAGAGGTCGACCGGTGGCTCATCAATGGTGGGAGTATTCCCGGGACCACCCCAAGACATATCCGCAGGGGGTACTTCATCATTTGCAGCTGGTACTGGACAAGGTTCTGCGGGTGACGAGCAGCCCCAAAAACTAGTTTGGCCAAATGAACCCATCGGTACCGGGTCTGCAGGCGTTGGAGACTCCCCCGCTTGTGGCTCGGACATAGCATCTTGAGCGTCCAGGTGGCTCACAAGCGCTTCACCTCGCGGCCCTAATGCAGATAAGAGGGCCTTGGCGTCTTCGAGCTTGCGTCGCACCTCCATCTCGTTCTGAAGCTTTACACGAACTCGTTCTTTTTCTTCTTCTGCCTTTCTTTCTGCTTCCACAAGCAGGCGGGCTTCTTCCTCTTCTTGGTGCCTCTTCTCATCTTGCTCGCGACGATGCTGTTCTTCATCAGCTAGAACGATTGCATGAGAGCGATACTCCAGCGAGCCGCCCGATTGACACAGAGTTAAGTCAACTAGTGACTCGATACGGCCCAACGCCTCTAGGAAACGATAGTCGAAAGCCGACAGCGTGTCGATCAAATGTAACGTGTTTAAGTGTGCGAAGCTGGCCACTATCTCGACAGTCTTGCTGGAGAGACGGTTGTGGCCGAGTTGAATGGAAGATAATTTAGGTGCCTCTTCAGCCGTAGCCTTGAGGAAGGCGGCGAAGGAGGGTTCATCATGTTCGTTGATTCCAATAAATTTTAGACGTTGAAGAGCCGGAGAGACAAAAAGGGAGAGAAACTCCAAGTGTGAGTTTCCTTTTTTGATGGCGAGGGTCGACAAAGAGGGGAAAAGGTCCCCTGCTGGAGTGCGGAGCCGACTGAGTCGCGTGAAGACACTGGGCGCAATGGATAGACCATCGAGATCGGACAAAGTGAGCCCAGTGATTTTGCTGGTCCCTTTATAAAGTCTCTCAGAGGCAGCGGCAGAAATAGCGCCGCCGAACCGCTGTGAGAAAATGAGGCGAGTAACAGATCTACAACTGAGTAACATACGTAGACTCCATTCTGAAGTTCAAAACCCTGTGTTTCTTGGAGCAGGGCAATCAGAGACTCAGAGTCCAACTCGATGGGCTTAGTAGGTCCTTGAGAACACAGATAATTTAGAATTTTCAACCATAGAATGAGCTAGCTCTAATCACCTGTTTCGGCGGATTCATGCACCAAAGAATCGTTTTGAACAGCTTGCGACTGTTGCTCATGCAGAGCCAGTGGCACAGAGTCCTCCGGGTTTGTCGTAGGAGACACGAGTTCCATCGATGTGCTCAGCGTTTCAAAGTCGTCAGTATCAAAACTTTCCACACTCATTGGTGAGAATGGAGTGGTACGAGTATAACCCTTGGAAACTTGAATAAGCGCCCATATAGTCCACAAAGCAGAGAATGTCTCACGCACGGACGCCAAAAGTGGCTTGTGTTGTTACAAAAACGATGCAAGGAAAAACGCAACAATGTTGCTAAGCGATGAACGAATACGGACTCGGAACAAACTAAAAGAGGAAACTATATTGTTTCGAAGCCAGAAAATTTAGTATTCAGGGCACATTTCTTGTAAGACAAACTGCCGTTCTTCCTCACGAACTGCTTTGAGCATCTTGACCACTTTTCCGATAAGTTCCCATTGCACCACATTCTGATCTCTCCCGTCGAGGACGTTGATTGTCGAAAGAGTTGGGAAGAGAGCGTTGAGGAAATGGGCAACGTGATACACATTTTCAGCTTTCGGATGAGGAGTGGTGTTCCCGATGGTAAGTTTCGTCAGGTATTCGCGCTGGTCATTGAGGTCTGGGTAGTCGAGGGAAACTTTGGGAACTTTGAAGAGGTTTTTGAGTCGACACTGAATAGATGCGATCACGGGCAATGTTTTGCAATATATCCAAGTTTTTTCAAAGAAATGCCGGCAGTGCCAGGATGACAGGGTAGAGTGAGAGTCTGCAGCTTGGATGGTCCCGGCTTGACTTGAGATAAAGCAGTGAGATTGATTTCGAGCTCTTCGATCGTCCAGCCCGTGAGTTGTAGTTGGGTGATGGATGAACTGTGAAGGAGCTTTCGGAAGGCTGAATTGGAGAACGTTGGGGCCGTGGCGTTATCATCAAGAGGCCCAACATCAAACGCGAATGTGCGAATATCGCTGAACCACCTAAAAGCGACAAGTTCAGCGATTTTGGATGCATCGTCAAGACCTTCCCCTCTGGAAGCTACGACACGTATATCAACGTCAGATAAGACAGGTGAGCTGACGGCGCCAATGATATCCCGAAGTAGGACCAGGGAACCCGTCACACTAAGGTGGGTCAAGGTAGGGAAGAGTTTAGCAGAGGGACTCTGAGAGCAGAAAGGATGATCGGTCTGGTCTACGCAAGACAGCCACTCCGGAGGCTCAGGAGACGATGAGCGGATATTGAGGGTAGGAGGCGTATTTAAGAGATCTGGAGGTTGGGCAGGCAGCCCATCTAAGCTCATCGTTTGACACTCTCCCGTCGAAGATGTCGCTGGGTGAAGCTGCTCGTCTTGAGGGACTTCCGATTTTCTTCTCTTGTCGGCTTGGTCGCGTTCTTCTTCCTGACGCTTCCTCTTCTCCGCATTTTCCTCTCTCATTCGGAAACAATCCAACTTTTCGTTCAAAATCTGACTCCGCTCGTCCTGGGGGTTTAGAGTTTCTCCGTGTTGTTGCTGAACACGATTGAGAATTGAGAATCGTTCGTCTTCTAGACGTGTTATAAGCTCTTGACCATGCGGAACCTCTTGGAGGAGATGTTTAACCTCCTCCAGACGTCCCGCCTCTAACTCCCGAGCCTCCTCTTCCAGCCGTTTCATTTCTTCTTCTCTCTCGAACTCCTGCAATCGTTTTTCCGCTTTTTCTCTTGCCTGCTCCTCCAAAACACGGGCTTCCTCTTCATCAGCCAAAACAACCGCACAAGGCCGATATTCAGCTGAAGCATCGGTATCCTGTATCGCGAGCTCCTTTAAACTTCGCAAGTGACCCAGTGCCTCAATTAAATGGTAGTCGAAGACTTTGACGCTGTTGATTAGGTGAAGGCTTTGAATGGAACCGTAATGGATCGACTCTTCAATGGCCATTCGAGAAAGTTGGTTCTGCTGGAGTACGATGGATAAACCCGCAACTTCTTGAGCAGCCGTTTGCAGAAAAGTAACAAGAGACGCCTCATGTGCCTCGTTTATCCCGGAGAAAGTAACTAGGCGAAGGGCCGGAGATAGGAAGAGAGATAGTGATTCGAGGAAGGAAGTTCCGTCTTCCACTCTGAGATCGTGTAAGAATGGGAAAAGGGAGCCTTTGGGGCGAAGGAGAGCCAGACGAAGGAGTAGGCCTGGGGCGAAGTAGTCTTGAGTACCACAAAGTTTAAGTCGTCCAACGGTTTCTGCCAATTCAAAGAGCTCTTCTTGAGACTCCTTGGGGATGGGACCACGAAGGTGCTGGAATGGATTTAGTCAAAGCACTGGTGGTTAAGTTAACTATGCGGAACTTACATATTGCGAGTTTTCGAAAGTGAACCCTGGTAGATCCCTTAGGAGAGGAAGGAGAGAGTCGAAGTCCTTAAGACGGTGTGGCCACTTGAAAGCTGTAAATGATCAGAATGGCGAGTTGTCAGGTAGAAAGGAGCTCACTATAAATCGGCTTTTCGATAACTTCCGGAAAAATAAGCTCGTGCTCCATTGTCTCAGATTCAGATGGCTTGGGATCGTCTACAATGGAGGTTGATGCCGCAGTCATGGCTTCTGTGTCGCTTTCGGAGGAGGAGAGAGTACAGAGCTCATCGGAGGCAAAGCTTTTGACGCTCATTGAGAAAGGGATGGTTTAGTTCGTGTCCAACCTGCAAAAACATCAGTGTCGATGTTTCAAAAACAGGGTCATCATGTCTCACGCACGGACGAAGGCCCAAGCATTACATTGGGGTACGTCGATTGAACCTCTGAATATCGTCACATTGCAATCAGTAGGCCACGACACGCGTCTGAAGTTTGTGTTGGACCGTTTGGCTGTTCCAGTTGACCGCAAATTACCAAATTTAGTGTAACATTGCCCTAATTAGGATGTCTTGGAAATATAGCGTGGGCTTTAGTGACCAGTCAAGTTCGATCCTGGCTCGTGCAGACCATCAACCATTGACTAAAAAACAGAATATCAGCTAGGAACTGCACATATAGATATTTAGAAGCTCACACGATGAGATCTGTCTGGATAACGTTGAACAACCCTTTCGTCTTCATGGAATTCCTGAACAAAAATAAAGTCATATTGAGATTGGTCACTTAGAGATTGGAGCCAGCGAAGCATGCTTGCATCTATCCAGGGACCGCCTTGCTACTTAGCGACATCTTCGCATAGCCATCTAGCTCCAGGAGTGATTTTCGTCAAAGCCATCGCCTTTCAGCTTAAGATGTAGTAGTAGTACGGCACCGAGGGTGGCCTGAACCTGACAGCCGCACAGCCCATCCAATTTTTCCTTGAAGACCAATCTAGGATACTAGTCAAATGCTACAGAGGTGATGACCGTTAAGCCCGTCAATGTGCAGTTATGTCAATGTACCGCCAGGTCGAGTTCGCAGTTGGAAAGGATTGTGCAAGCTTTGGATGTAAATGAAGTCGAAAGACTCTAACGCCATAATTCCAAGCAGGGAATTTTTGAGTAGTTTTTTTTTGTAGTTGGGAAGAACAAATGTATTTGTGTGCATGAGTGAGTGCCCTGGCAGTGCCATTTCTGCACGTGGGAAGTGTTGGTCCCACATTCTTGAACCACGACAACGACGACCTCCTTCTTCCACCTTTTACACTTCCTCGAAACACCTTTGAGCGGTCTTAATTGCCCGTTCGTCACTACCGACGATGGCGAGACAGTCTGCAGGGACGATGAGCATCCACCAACGTCTGGAGGCCGCCACCGACCTTGCAAATCTTTCGCCAATTTCTGACGATATCATCATGGCATGCCTTCGAGAAAGGTTTATGTCGGATAACATCTACACCAACATTGGTACCTCAGGCCTCGTTGCTCTTAACCCCCACAAATACGTGGAAGCCAACTCAGACGCGGTCCTCAATCAGTATGCCGCCGAATACCGCAATACTGCAGAACATAAGGAACGACTTCCACCACACATATTCCAACTCGCAAATAATGCCTACTTTCACATGAGGAGGACGACGCAGGACCAGTGTATTGTTCTTAGGTGCGTGTGAGGTGGTTGCGCTATGCTGACACATGTTCTAAATTTTCCATTCATAGTGGCGAATCCGGAAGTGGTAAATCAGAAAATAGAAGACTGGCCATCAAGACCATTCTTGAGCTCAGTGTTAGCAACCCTGGCAAGAAGGGCTCCAAACTTGCTACACAAGTACCAGCCTCTGACTTCGTCCTTGAAAGTTTCGGCAATGCTCGCACGCTCTTTAACCCAAATGCCTCTCGTTTTGGAAAGTACACGGAACTTCAGTTCTCCGACCGTGGAAGGCTGAGCGGTATGAAGACACTAGATTATTATCTTGAAAGAAATCGAGTGTCTTCCGTACCCTCCGGCGAGAGGAATTTCCACATTTTCTACTACCTCGTCTCGGGTGCTACGCCAGAAGAGCGACAGCACCTTCACCTACTCGACAGGACCAACTATCGATACTTGGGGCAGCGCGGTGCAACGGCAGGACGGCCTAATGGTGGCCGTGACGATGACGGTCAGCGGTTTGATCAGCTGAAAATAGCCCTCAAGACTATTGGGTTCTCGAAGCGTCACGTTGCCCAGACTTGCCAGCTCGTCGCTGCCATCCTGCACCTGGGTAACCTCGAATTTACGATCGATAGGCATCGCAACGAGGACGCTGCAGTTGTCCGCAACACTGAACTTCTCGAGATAGTCTCGGACTTCCTCGGTGTCCACCCTTCGGCGTTAGAGTCGGCACTCTCCTACAAAACAAAACTTGTCAAGAAAGAGCTGTGTACCGTCTTCCTTGATCCGGATGGTGCTTCCGACAACAGGGATGATTTGGCTAAGACTCTGTACTCCCTTTTATTCGCCTGGTTGAACGAACACATCAATCAACGCCTCTGCAAGGATGACTTCAGTACTTTCATTGGCCTTTTCGACTTACCCGGACCTCAGAACATGTCGAGTCGTCCCAACTCGCTCGACCAGTTCTGTATCAACTTTGCCAATGAACGCTTACAAAACTGGATGCAAAAGACTTTGTTCGAGAAACACGCCAACGAATACAACGCCGAAGGAATCTCTCGTTTCGTTCCTCAAGTCCCTTACTTCGATAACTCGGAATGCATTCGCCTCCTTCAGAACTCCCCTGGTGGTCTCATCCACATCATGGATGATCAAGCGAGGAGGCAGCCGAAGAAGACTGATCATTCTATGGTGGAGGCATTCTCCAAGCGGTGGGGTAATCATACTTCTTTTAAGTCTGGTTCGGCAGATAGATCAGGATTCCCGACATTCACCGTCAACCATTTCAATGGCAGCGTCACCTATTCTTCAGAGGGTTTCCTCGATCGTAACCTTGACGCCATCAACCCCGACTTTGTTTCCCTGCTTCGAGGTGCTCAGGATGGACTGGAAGGTACAGGCTCCATCAACCCTTTCGTCAAAGGCTTGTTCTCGGCCAAGGCCATCGCCACCCAGGCCCATCCTCGTAATGAAGATACCATCGTTGCCGCCCAACAGGGTGTCAAGCCTATGCGCGCTCCATCAACCCGAAGAAAGGGCACGATCAAGCGGATGCCTACAGTCAAAGAGAGCGGAGACGTCGACGAGAAGGACGATGAAGACGGTACCGGGCCTACAGCTCTGACCAGCTCAAGTCCGTGCGTTGCTGGCGAGTTCAAGGCTGCTTTAGACACGCTCTTTGAAACTATCGACGAAACTCAGCCGTGGT
This sequence comes from Crepidotus variabilis, assembly GCA_015657495.1. Lineage (NCBI taxonomy): Eukaryota > Fungi > Basidiomycota > Agaricomycetes > Agaricales > Crepidotaceae > Crepidotus > Crepidotus variabilis. The sequence continues at coordinate 439,441 of MU157836.1, read as the reverse complement.
ATGTTCTATGTATCAACCCCAACGACTCGCAGCTACCAAATCAGTTGGAAGGAAGAAGTGTCAAGGGTCAGGTTAAGGCTGTTGGGATGAGTGAGATTGCAAGACGGAATGTCAATGTGTTCGAAGTTGGGATGACGCCTGAGGAGTTCACGGAAAGGTATAGGGAGGGTTTACAAACTGCGGGTGTGATTGAGGGTGATGACAGAGAGGTTATTGCTCAAGCAAAGACAGCGTTCAACTTGGGCGAGAGAGATTTGGTTGTTGGTGTTCATAAGGTTTGTTCTGTGTGAAATTAGTCGTCACGATATACCTGACCCCTTCTAGGTATATTTATCACAAATAGCTTTCCATAAGTTCGAAGACCACCTTCGATCACGAGACGTAGAGGAACAGAAACGAAATCGCCTTCGTGACGCTGAAGCCGAAGCAGGCCTTGATTCTCGAAGCTTGGGAGATCCTTACGCTCCTTACCGCTCGCCTATGGAAGAAGGAACCTCACCTGGGTGGACTGGTGGTTACTCTGAAGTTTTCAACGGTTCAACTCAAGCTCTTCCTCTTGTTGCCAATGCTTCACCTTTCCAACGTGCCGATCTCTACGATGAGGAGTATGACGAGAATAAGTCGGTCCGCAGTGACGACTTTGATGGCCGGAGTCGCTTTACCAGTCAACGAGATGACTCTGTGTCACATTTCGGCTCGGAGTCATATGCTCCTTCACGGAACATGTTCCAAAATACGGATAAACGTGGTTTGGCGGAGAAAGAGGCCTTGGCAGGGGAGATTCAGGAAGGAGAAACAACAGAGGTTTTGAAGGAGACTTCTGCTCGCCGTCGCTGGGTCGCGCTCTGCTGGCTTCTTACTTTTTGGGTTCCCACGCCCTTCCTGACCTACATCGGTCGCATGAAGCGTATGGATGTACGGCAAGCTTGGCGAGAGAAGTTGGCTCTAAACTTGATCATCTGGTTTATTTGTGGTTGTGCTGTCTTCGTCATTGCTGTGTTGGGTGTAGTGATCTGCCCCACTCAACACGTCTACAGTACTGGCGAGTTAGCCTCGCATTCATTCGAACAGAACCCCAACAATGTCTTCACTTCAATCCGAGGAGAGGTATTTGATCTCACCAAGGTAGCGGAGGAACATACACGGGTGGTCGGAGTTGTTGCCAAAAAAAGCATATTGAAGTATGGTGGCATGGCTTCGGACAATATCTTCCCTGTTCAAGTATGTTTTTGCATCATTTCGCCTCCTGATAGTCCTTACTCACTCACCGGCTAGGTCAGCGCACTTTGCAATGGAATTGATGGATCGGTCAGCCCATACGTCACGCTGAGTTCTCAAAACACAACGGACCCCAACCAGCAATACCACGATTTCAGAGTTTTCACCAACGATTCACGCCCCGATTGGTATTTTGAAACGATGGTACAGATGCGATATACTGCCCGCGTTGGTTTCTTAGGCTTCACACCCAAAGAGATCCGTAATTTGGCTGCCGCTGGAAAATCCGTCGCCATCTACAACGGGATGGTGTATGATCTAAGTTTGTATCTCACAAGTCCACCTGCTGTTCAAGCTCCTGCTGGTATGCAGGCCCCAGGTGGCATCAACGCTCAATTTATGGATGGAAGCGTTGTCAGCCTGTTCACCCTTCACGCCGGCCAAGATATCACAAAACAACTGGACTCGCTGAATATTGACCGCAACGTGCTATCTTCTCAGAAAACCTGTCTTAGAAACCTCTTCCTAATGGGTAAGGTTGACAATCGACAGTCACCTCAATGTCAATTCGCCAACATCATCCTACTTGTCCTTTCCATCATCATGGTCTCTATTATCGGCTTCAAATTCTTGGCCTCGATCAACTTTGGTTCAGCTCGTGCTCCTGAAGATCACGACAAATTCGTCATTTGCCAAGTTCCTTGTTACACAGAAGGCGATGTATCACTTCGGAAGACTATCGATTCGCTCGCTCAAATGAAATACGACGACAAGAGAAAGCTGCTCGTCGTCATTTGCGATGGCATGATCGTTGGTTCCGGTAACGATAGGCCTACACCTCGAATTGTATTGGACATTCTCGGAGCAGACCCCAACTTGGATCCTGAACCATTGAGCTTCATGTCATTGGGTGAAGGCGCCAAACAACATAATATGGGCAAGGTTTACTCTGGCTTGTACGAATGCTCCGGACATGTGGTACCTTACCTTGTCATCGCAAAAGTTGGAAAACCAACCGAGAGGTCTCGACCTGGAAATCGGGGCAAGCGTGATTCTCAAATGTTGTTAATGCACTTCTTGAACAAAGTTCGTCATTTTTCTCTTGATTGAGGACGTTATTCAACCCCAACATAGGTCCATTTCAATTCGCCGATGAACCCGCTTGAGCTGGAAATGTACCATCAAATCAAAAACGTTATTGGTGTCAACCCATCTTTTTACGAGTACCTGTTCATGGTTGACGCTGATACAACTGTTGACCCTTTCTCTGTCAACCGACTCATCTCCGCGTAAGTCGTATCGATCAAGTTATACCTTCTTTTCTAATCCCGTTGAAGCATGATTCACGACAAAAAGCTGCTGGGTGTCTGCGGAGAAACGGAACTCGCCAATGCCAAACAGTCATTGATCACTATGATGCAGGTCTGTCTGAATGATTTGAAATTCTCCATACGACGCTGAACTCTTAAACAGGTTTACGAATACTTCATTTCGCATCACATGGCTAAAGCTTTCGAATCTCTTTTCGGTTCCGTTACTTGTTTGCCAGGTTGTTTCACTCTGTATCGCATTCGCACACCAGACACCCACAAGCCACTTCTCATCTCGAACGGCCTTATTCAAGACTATTCAGAGAACCGCGTCGACACTTTGCATATGAAGAATCTTCTACATCTCGGCGAAGATCGTTACTTGACAACACTCCTGCTCAAGCACTTTCCTCGATTTAAAACACAATTTGTTCGTGATGCCCATGCCTACACTGTAGCCCCAGACGATTGGAAGGTGCTGTTGTCACAGCGTCGTCGTTGGATTAACTCTACCGTCCACAATCTTGGAGAGTTGGTTTTCCTTGAGCAGCTTTGCGGGTTCTGTTGTTTTTCGATGAGATTTGTTGTCATGATGGATCTGCTCTCTACCGTCACTCAACCTGTCACCGTTGCCTATGTGAGTGGATATCTCTTTGTTTGATATAACGCTGACATGCATCCTAGATTGTCTATCTGGTTTACTTAGTGGTCGGTGAAGGGAAGAACATTCCCACTCTCTCTTTGATCATGATTGCAGCCATCTACGGTATTCAAGCGCTGGTCTTCATCATGAGACGCAAATGGGATATGATCGGCTGGATGATTTTCTACATTCTCGCTGTTCCCGCCTTCTCGCTATTCTTGCCTCTGTACTCGTTTTGGCGTATGGATGACTTCTCATGGGGTCAGACTCGTTTGGTTATGGGAGAGTCTGGCAAGAAGATGATTGTTCATGTACGTATTTCTCTTTCTCTCTTAAGTGTCCGAAATCTCATCTCGAGCCACAGGACGAAGGCAAATTTGATCCTCGTTCAATTCCTCTGAAGTCATGGAGCGATTATGTGGGTATTCTACTTAGCTTATTTGTTTATTTCACTGACACTTTCTTCAGGAAAACGAACTCTGGGACAAAGAATCAAATCACAGCATAGGCTCATGGGTCCCTCCGACAAAGACAAAGAACGATGGCTACCCAGAGTCGCGAACTGCATCCCTCTATGGTCGCGAAACCTATTATGATCCGCCACAGCAGCGCAGTTTCTCGCCAGCACCCTCTCAATTGGGCATGTTCCCCCCAGGCTACAATTCTGGCAGGAACACTCCTCTCTCCCCATTCAACCCGATCAATCAAGAAACTGCCCTCCTGCAACCTACACCATCTCGACCCGTCACCAACTACCTTGATATTCCTATCCCAACGTCGTCGAGTCCTGATGAGGTTGGGTCTGGTCCTTCGTCTGTCGACCTCGAACGGGCCGTGCAGAATGTATTGAGCAACGCTGACCTTAACTCAGTTACCAAACGCGAGATACGGCGGCAGCTCGAAGATCACTTTGGCATGGATCTAACCTCCCGGAAAGCCACAATCAATGCCGCTATTGATCGAGCTCTTCTTAATCAGAATTGAGGGTATCGTCTCATTTATGGACTCTAGCATTTGATATGGCTTGGACCTGATTTGGAACCATCTAAAGACTTTACGAACTCTCCACGTCATCATCGCTCGTTTTGCTATCAGTATATTTTATCGTAGATTGGACGCTCGCTTTCTCGCCCACTCTAATTTACTGCCTATCCCTATTACTTTCATTCGTTTTGGTTTTTCAGATTGGACCCTGCATTGCATGCCCATGTTTAACATAATTCTTATATAGATTGACCCTCTTCAAGTCACCTACAGCTTACGAAAAGCATTGTTATGATAGTCAACCATTAAAGCCTGAACCTCATGAACCTCCCTGCGCCACTCAACTAACTGCAGCATTGTTTTGACATTATTCCAAAACTCCTGGAAGAAACCCTCCTGTGTTTCGACCGCCTTTAGAACTGGGAACACCATAAGCAGGCGGTGTACTACAGCACAGGTCTCCTGCACGGAATTAAGGATCTCCACAGCTTCTGGCGGATTATGGCTCCCTACGGTGAGGCTTTGTAGACCTTGGAAAGGAATGAGGTAGGGCTAGCTGAGTCAAAATCCGTCCAACGGTCGTCGTATGGTATACGTACATCAAGCAGCGTTCTGAGAAGAAGCAGCTCTGGCCAACAACCAAAGCTCGCAATTTGAGAGAGCATTGCTGGGATTGTTGCAAGGTAGACAGCGGTGGGTCAGCGGTGAAAATTCTGGGAATCCTCTAAACTGCTTCGAGAAATTGAAAATGAGCGAGGTGTCCAGTTGGAGAGTATGAAGCCCAACACAACGACCAAATGCAGCCACCGTGCCCTCCGCCAAGTTTTCGCTTTCTCCTCCACTCTCAGCGATAAACTTCAACTCTTTCAATGTGTTGCTCGATGCAGTCACCAGTGGAACCAGCGTGTCGAGGATAACATCGTTGACACTGGTGCCAGGATTGCATGATGTGATATTAATCGTCAACTTCTCAAGCTCTTCGCCATACTTGAGGCCGAGGAGAGTGCTGTAAACGATGCTCGATGATCCTGGAATCTCGAGAGCAGTAATTGAGGGTCTAAAAGTTGCGTTCTTGAGTTCGAAATCTGTGCCGTCTGGAATGTGCAGGGAGAGCCGTTTCAAGGAAGGTAAAGATAAGATCTTGTCGACGCAGACAAATTGCTGAGATACATCCATCAACCGGATTGTTTCCAGCTCTAGGCAAAAAGCGATTGACCTCACGAGAGAGGTTTTCAACGCAATGCCGGAGAGGTGGAACATTCAAAGATGCGTTCTAACATGTTCGGTTCGCAGAAACGAAATCAGCGATGATATGTTTCGTTCAACCATTCCGACGATAGTCAAGAAGCGAAGAGATGGCGTAGAAAAGAGGGGTAGGTAGAAAAGGGATGCATCATTTCTTTCCAAGGTAAGAGAAGACAGTGAGGTAAATAGCGGTGGGTTAGAGGCGTTCGATAAGATGCCAATTCGCATGTAGGTAGCATCCGCTAGTCTACTTGACCGGCTGTATTCATCGGATTTTGTGATACTTTTAATTCGTGCAGCATACTGCTTAAACTCAACGAGCTGCCTGTCGGAAACGTCAAGAAGGTGCTAAATGGCATATTAGTCATTGGTCGAGGTGTAGAAGCAAAAGTTGACAGTCCTACATATTCTTATCGAGGATGATCAAAGAATCTCTGAGAGTCAATATCAGGATTAGAAGGAATTTTAACATGAGGCCTACGCCTTCTGTTAGCACGAAGTTGACCACATAACCTAGTATTCACCTGATTTTTCTTGTGATTCGGTTACCCAGCGGCTACGGATGCAACCACGACGTGTTCTGGAAAATACATTGACTTCATGCTCGGCTGAGGTGCAGTTTGAAGAATGCCCGGACACAGTACTAGAACGTAGTGATAATATCGGATGATAAAGTCGACATGCAGTCTTCAATGGATGTGTTATTATCAAAGCATAAATCCAGATGCTCCCGCGAGGAAAGCGCTAGCGGCCTAGATTCAACAACATCTTGCGCCTGGCTTCACTCTCTCACTAGGTAAAACCGCGACCGGTAGTGAGCTGGGGCCGCTGGGAGCCGGACGGATGAACCCTAAAGAAAAAGGCTACCAGTGGCCCTCCTCTACTAAGTCACGGTGAGGGTGGGTGGGAAATAAAATAAAATAACTGTATTGGACGAGGCGAGGCGGTAACTGGTCGACGAGCGGAGGCATAGTGGAAGTAGGAAGTAAGAATACTACATATCATGTGATCCCGCTCAGACGCGCAAGAACACGCACCAGCTCCGCAGTTGCTTCCCTCATATACAAAGTCAGGACAGACGAGAGAACCGGTGTAAAAACCGTTGTAAGTCGCAAGGGTTATACCCAAAGATGAATAAGCGCCCAAATGATAAATCCATGCGTGTGTCCTCGAGCGATTGGCCGGAAGTGGATGGACCGCGGACCTTCTACGATTATACTTCGACAATCGGCCCATTCGAGCACTTTTTTTGGCTTCTTTTTGCGTAGAATGAAACCTCTTTATCTCGAAGCAAGCATCAAGTACTCTGCGTCTCCGAGTCGTGTCTCAGATGATATGAAAACCAGCCTGGAGTTGGACCTGGACGACATCGAAGGCGCAATCCATGGCTAAATCCCGATTCTCAGCCTGAGTACACATAAATTTAACAGCATAGCAAGATCGTGGCTGCCATCTCTCCGGCATGGCCTCGCTCGGTCACTAATATCACTCAGATAACCGTAACCCAGTGTGGTTGGGGAATAAGGTGGTGCTCCACGAAGAAGGCGCCATAAACCTGATGGGCGAAGGGCCGCAGGGAGCCAGGCAGATGAACCCCAGAACAAAGGCTCCTAGCAACACTTCTCTACTGAATTGTGGTGAGGGTAGGCGGGAAAATGAATAATCTTGTATTGGACGACGGGAGGCGAGGTACGAGCATAGTGGAGCCACTGGAGGTACGAAGTAAAAAGTAATGGATGACATGTGACACCGCTGCCGAAGTCACTCCAGCTCCGCTGGACTTTCCAGGATCAGATAGGAAATACAAGATCTCATGTTGCAGGAGAAAAGTGAACGGGCCATCGCTGGTCTATGGTGAGGGTCTGAGAAGAAGATGATTGGTGAATGCCGAATATATATATATGAGGCTGCGGAGTTGTCGGGTGTTCCGTTGTACAGTATACCGAGGCCTTGTTGGGCACAACCGATTTCCGAATGCTAACTTTGAATATCTTCGATAAAGGAGCCAAGTAGTGTGATAAAGATATGATTTTAAACCGTTTTCTCAACACGGCCGCAATCATCGTATGAGCGACTACAAGTGTTCATTCGACCAAGATACAGACCTCCGCTTATTCACTTCACCTTGCCCTCTCACCAGCTCAACCATAGCCTTAATTCCATCCCAAACCTCCTTGAAAAACTCCTCATGCGTTTTTATTCCCAGGAGCGCTGGGAACACCATAAGAAAACAGTGCACCATTGCGCATGTGTCTTGAACTTGAAGGGGAGGCAACAGACTACTTTTACTCTCCGTCAATTTATTGCTGCCGGTTGAGAGAATTAACAACTGGGGGAATGTTATCGGTTTTGCATGCGAAAGGGATTGATTTAGAGCCGACCATCGGCGAAAGGATGGGAGCTCGAGGATAGCTTGCAGATAACCTAGTTCGGGGCAACTAACAGCCAACGTAGCGAGCTCGAGGTTAGTGAGGGGGTTACTACGATTACTGATTGGAAGTCGGAGGTCCGTCAACGTGGAGAAGGAGGGAAATTTGCAGAATTGCTGGGGGGCGTTTCGAATAAAGAGTTCCGTGAATTGTAAAGTATGAATCTTGCTGCAACGGGCCAGTTTTGCGATGGTGTCTGATGGTGGGCAATCGTTTTGATCGCCATATTGAGGTGCACCACGAACTTTGAGTGTTTTTAATGTACGCTTTGAGCTCTCGACAATCGGGAGTATGGCGTGTTGGAAGATGTACCAAAAGGAAAACGGCTCCTTTGAGATTACAGAGATAACCAGTTTCTTCAGATCTTTGTTTGAAACAAGATGGTCTAGTATGGAGAGGAGAGTTGATGAAGAAGCTGAAAGTTTCAAAGTATTGATCGACGTTTGGGAATTTGGAGCTGGCGCTATTCGGAAATTGATGCCATCTTGACAGTCAACGTGTAAATACTTGAGATGGGGAAGCGCAAGGACTTTTTCAGCGGATTCGAATTCGTCGCTTAAGTTAGTTAATCGAACGGAGCTGAGGTGCGTACAGGATGAAATGGCCTCGACAAGTGATGCTTTCAAGACGACATTTGAAAGGTGTAAACTTGAAAGAAGATGGCCATGTTCGCCAATCACGGATATGAACGAAGTCAACGATGCCAACCCGCCGATGCCAGATCCATGGAAAGTGAAAGAGCGAAGAGTTGGTGTTACAAATAATGGCAGGTAGAATCGCACAGATTCAGTGTAGTCGGTGGTGAGAGAGGTTAATGAGCGAAACAATGGGGAGATCTGGGGTTCTAAGAGGGTAGCGATACGCATATATGTCGCGTTTGCCACCCTTCTCTCGCCCATGTCACTCTCTGCAATCGTGACGCTGTCGACACAAGCAGCGAAGTCCAGAAATTTAAGGAGTTGTGAAGCTGTAACTTCGCCAAGGAGGTGCTATAGACGATAACTAAGCCCAAATTTGACAATAGATGAAATGGACGTACATGTTCGTCATCGATGGTTACTAACGACTCCTGGAGTGTCAGGACGAGGGGCAATAAGGACTTCAATTTGAGGCCCCCTATAATTCCAAGTTTAATTGAGCGTTACAACATCATGAATTTGTATACACACCTCTTCTTCCGTGTGGAATCTTTGCAAACTCGAGAGTTACGGAATAATCGTTGGTAGGCGCTTGAGACCCAGTTTCGGAAGCGACAACGGCCTCAGCGCTCCACGATGATGACTTAGCATCCAGATCGGCATCTTCTTGAACTAAACCAGGGTCGTCTAATGACAGATATTCAAACGAGGAGCATGCGGAGTGTTCTGACATCCCTTGTAGACGGTAAGATGCAGGAGAAGTAATCACCATCGGGAGTTTTGACTAGAATAAGCGCCCAAGGTTGCCCACAGCGCTCGGGGAGAGTCCACGTGCAAAAGAACTGTTCATAAATATCACCAAAGCTAGGTTTCTGAATCAATGAAGTGGAATGCATGGTATTCTTCGGGGAAGATCCCCCAGTCCTTTGGCTTCCTGTGGGTGCACCAGGCGTTGATTCTTGCGATAGTGCGTCATAAAACGCAGCCAGGCTCTCGTTTCAAAGAGTGTGTTCAATCAAGCAACCAAGTACAGACAGAAGAGTCTGTGTTCTGCGAATCTGCAGCGCGAGGCGACGCTACGACGTAAAGTTCTTCAGAATTCGGTCACCATGTGGTCTGATTATAAGGTCGGCTTGAGCCAACAAAGGGCCAGCAGACAATTTAACAATGTCTTTAAAGTCATCTAATCCAGAAGGTTATACCCACCAACGCTTGGATTGCGATTTCGCAGCGTTTGCCTTTGCGTGTGCGGTGTGGTGGTGGAGAGAATGCAGGAAGTTGATCCGAATTCTCCGAAAATCCCGATTATTGGATCAATTATGGCGTGGCCTGATCCCGGAGTCTCGGCAAAGCCGGCGCTTTGCGAGGGCTCGGAGATTTCGGTGAAAGGATTTCTAGGAGGATCAACTTCGCCTTTCGAAGGTTGGGGCGCAATCGCAATAATATACACGCTTCTTCTAAACACGGGTCTTGGCTCATTGTAAATGTAGCTGTTGTCTCTCTGTCACATCTGTGGTCGTCGATCTGAAGCTTAGGTATCTGTGCTGCTGTGCGCATCTATTTAGATGCTCCAGTGAGGCTCAGAGACCAGGGTCCGGAGACTGAAAACTATTAGTATTCGTACTAGGTCTAATCAGAAAGATAGCGCTCTTTTCAATGGAGAGGACTACCTCAGACCGCAGCGAACCGCCGATGATGTCGCGGTCCCGGAAAAACGCATTAGTTTATCGCGTTTCGTGTTTTGAAGGGCAGGGGGACAGTAAATTTTAGAATGAAGTCAAAATTTCTCTTGGCTTATCAAAACCGTATGCGATTACTGTGCTGTGTACAGTTATCACACTAGTCTCTGAGCAAACCGTTGTGAAATAGTAGTCACAATTCCGTGACAACTTCTTGTGATGATGTGTAGTCTTTCTTTCAAGCTGATTGATGCGCTATGCTTTGTGGAGTCTGCGCATTGATCTTGACGCTCAATCCCCTCCATGAGCTCCATGGCGCGATGGGGTATTTGGGCGACAGGTCTAATGCTGGTGATAACCTTTACCCCCCTACGTACACTCCATTCCCCTTCAATCCCACCTGTTGAGCTTCCGATATCCGGGTTCCGTTAGCGTTTTGCCTTCAAAGAAGGGGAGCCCCGAGATGATGAACTTCGGCCTCATGTCTTTGTCATTTTCTTGTTTTATCTCTCGCTTGGGAATGTGAAACGGATGGGAATCTAGGGTATTTCAGATATCCCTTCTGGACAATGATGTGAGGAAGAATCAGCAAATCCCAGGTTCTCTATTCAAAAGTGACATAATTTCGATATCTAAAGTGGTAATTTTTTTTAGTAGGCGGAGAATTGATGACTGGTGGTGACGTTTATTGACACGAGAGATGATCCCGTCGACCCTTCGAAGGGCACATAGGAGATATGAAAGAGATTACGGCGAATGAGTTCTAGTCTACATTTCGCAGTGGATTCGATGGACATTTTATCTACATTACAATCGGATGGTCCCAGATGGACACCTCTAGTCCGAATAAGCCATACGGAGCTCACATCAAAGACTAGATGCTGAGTGCTGGTTTCAGCAGGCCCCGCACCGAAAACACGGACTCAAAATTATTCACTTGATAACGGGCAGTGGTAAAAAGGGTGCATCGGATGTTGGAGTGGTAGCAGTGCTGCTGGGACCTTGAACTGGTATGCGGGAGAGCTATTCATTTCGGCCGTGTGCTGTTCACAGGCTCCGATTTTATTGAGCTTCTCCTGGGAGGTCTGGGCTACTTGAGTCGATGAACAGAAAAAACTCGGATGGCATAGTGCGGCTTATCAGTCTCGAAATAGTCAGCGCGGAAGTTTTGTGAAGGAGTGTATTTGAGGGGATAAGAGATACGCAAAAATGAGGGTGCAAGGCACGAGGCGGCGCGTGGCACGTTTCTCGGGTGATGCCGAAGGGGCCAATGGTCTGTGAGATTGGTACGATTTCTGAGTTGGCTTAAGGGTGCATCGCCATTGACAACAGTCGCCGCAAACACCTTTGCGGGTTTCCTCCTCCCCCTCCCTCCTTTTCTTCCTTTTCTTCAGGTTTCAAGTTCAAAAAGATCCAAGCTCAACCTTGGATAAAGAGCATACTTGTTTAGAGTTGCTCATCGCACTTTGCTTGCATCTGACCATCTGGTGGTTGGCTTCTATTTCGGAGAACGGATCATCACCATTGTGCGTGCATCGTCGCTCAGTTCTATGAACGATGCCACTTCAAGTAAACGGTGTTGAAGCTTGGATTACCACGGGAGACAAGGTACCCGTCAAAGAGTACGCTGTAGATCTTGACGAGGAGACTGGTGTTGCTACTTGCTGGATCAGTGGGGAACCTGGAGAGGTGTGTTATCTCTCTTTTTTCGCTTCTTTTCATGAGCTCTTCTGGGGATCAATATGCTCTCTATGATGTGGAAATGATATTCATGAGGCGACGGAAGCAAAACTTGTTGTACTTCGTCACCCCACCGCGACGCACATTTTGCTTCCGTCTCGCCAACATCTGCCCCTTTTCATCATAAATCCGATCAAAATATACAGCATGGTCGCTGACTTTACTCCCGCCTTCTTTTGTAGACTTTCGCCATCCGTTGGCGCGACCTCTCAGATCCTATTGCAAACCCCAGCAGCGATGGTTGCTACCTTAGTGCATCCTATGTACCGAGGGACCTCAGCGGGTTTGTCATGATGGATGGTTACGAGCTTGGTGGCCGTGTTCTGAACGCGCGCAGTCATGCATCAGTCATTTTTTCCCGAATTGCGACGTCGCCGACGTCCTGTGTTCCTCTCACTTTTTCAAATCTCCCTCGCACCGCTGGTGAGTACACACTTTCTAGTTGATTCCCACTTATCTATTTTCTCACACTCTCACGGACTCACGCTAACCAAATTTTCTCCTTCCTGGACAGGTATCGGCGAAGATTGGGTCACTCTCGGCGCTATCTCATTGGATATCCATGTCGTGGAGATCGGTGAGGCCAACAGGCTACACGAAGGTTACTCCAGCTACTATCGCCGGGGTGAAGCCGCTCCTCTCTCTTCCGCTACTCCGTTCAGTTCAACTGAAGTGACGAGTCTGAGGAAGATTGCGACTTTCGTGTTCAAGTACCGGCCTTTAGATGTCTTGCGGTACCATTCCATCGCACCTGTGAGCTATGTACCGCCTAGCGGACTCGCAGTCCTCGCGGGTGTGGTTGCTGGATCTAGCCGAACTTTGGTCCCACGTCTGGGTGATAAACGATCGGCACCGGAAGATGATGACGAATGCGATTCGGACCTTTCTCCCACTCACTCCGAGTTTTATCATTCGTCGTCCCCGTTGGACGATACAATGTTCAGCCCTACGATCGCGTTCAGCTCGTCATCGGACTCTGATTCGTCGCAGGACTTTACTCAGCGGATTAAACCTCGTCGTCCGACGAGAGTCAGCTCGTACGGCTGTGGTTCTCAGCAACAGCATCAGAGCTTCCAGCTACAGCCGCCTCCGTCGAAGAGGATCAAATTATGAGCTTGATTTAGATTTGACCACCCCCGAAAAGAAAATTGGTTGGAGTCGTCGACTCTTCTGTTTGTTTCTCAACCTCAAAACCCTCGGATTTCTCTCCTTTCTGTACATTATCGTATGCGACACATCTATTCTGTTTTATGTGAGTTCTTTTTCGTGTCTACCTTCGTGAAGATATTGACGGATCTCTCTCTCTTTCCCTAGCTACCCCCATCTCAATTCTTTCCCCTCATATACAACACCCACATATAACATTTGTCGATTGTTTTCGAGCTCCAACTGCTATACATTCCTTCGCTAACCTAGCCTGATATGCGCTTTCCTGACTTCTACATTACATCTTACAAGCTATTTATGCTGTCTATCGTTCAACTTGTGGTATTGTCTTTGCCTTTTATTCTTTGATTAATCTTCTTTTTTTCCCATTCCCGTCTCTTCACTTACATCCATTAAAGTTTCATCCACCAAACCACTTATAGACGGATGGAACGTCACATTTTTTCTTATTCTCAGCTACGCACTTTTCTTATTCTGTCATTGCGTTGTCGATTTTCTACCTTTTGTTACCCCTGTTGCTATCATTTCTTAGGCTATTCCTTTCTCATCCCTGTCTTTTACCTCTCATCTCATACTCTTCATATTCTTCGCCTCTTCCCTCCCTTCCTCTAACCGTGCTATATTTTACCTCACTTGTGTTATTGGATATGACACCCACACACAAACACAAAGGACCGGCCTGCGATAGTACTTAGGTACACTGGGTTGTAATATGTACTTCATACATGTGCTGCATTTTGCTGCCCAATGTTAGGCGATTCAGTACTGAGCAACCTTAGTCTGTTCGGGTGCGAAAATACGGCCGTATTTCTGGTTTGATGGATCAGTGATGGCTTTCCCACCGTCTAGATCCCTCTTCACAAGGTTAGATAGTTGGCAGATAATTATTGCTCCTCAACTTATTCGTGGGTGTTAACAGGGTAGCTATCTATTGTAAATATTAGACCATCCTTGAAGTTCAGACCACTCGCTTCCAGTAAAGTATACACCAAATAAAACCATTGACTTTGTCATGGGTGAATAACTCAACCCTGGCATTATTCCTCCTCTCTCTCGTACGGTTGCCTCCGACTAGTTGACTAAGGTCGCTTCATGTACTAGTCAGGAGGGATAAAAGTACCTGGCGGGATATCTATGTGACTATGACTGGATCAGGTGATGGAGATACAACTCTGTTCAAGGATCGCAAGAAATTTACCCTCTTTTCAATGAAGATACTTACAGCCACCTCTGAGGTCAAGCCTTACCAGAACCTAATGCTCTCTAGCCACAATGAGATTTGCTTTAACTATTATACCAAGGTCTTTCATAATTCTGGAAATTTTTCGAGCCAAAAAATGAAGATGTGATCACTCTGCTGTGTTTTATCTCACTCAAACATTAGAAAATTGCAATCTTAATCCACAAATTTTTTATTTCGAGCAATCAATGAAGTTAGTCAAAGATATATTTTCTAGAAACCTCTGCGTTTTTAACACCGAACTCGACTCAACAAAGCTGTGTTTTTTTTGGCTGGATACCGTAGCTTTCATGCAATGATCTTTATTTATTATTGCACTGATCATTATCTGCCACCAAACGGAACATTAAATTGGTTTCTGTGTTTACATTGGCTGACAATCGACAATATTGGAGCCGAAGAGGATTATCTACGGTTTGTGTTGAGGGATCTATATGGTGGGAAAGCCATCACTGGTCCATCAAACCAGAAATACGGCCGTATTTTCACACCCGAACTTAATTTATTTGCGTATATTAGAATAAGAGGTCGCTGGATCAGGTTGAGCGATTAGCTGATACTAGTAAGTTAGCTTGTCCTCTCCAACATTCAAAGACCTCGCCAACTAAAATCGAACATCTGGTCTATTCAAACACCCTAGTTCTTTGTGAAATGTAGCTAGAATACTAATTCGCCTTACCTGGTAAATCTACTCGCGTTTGCCCGGCGTTTCCTTGGGGTTTGGGTCACTGTGAAACAGTTTTTACAGACCCGTTGTGCTCTCTGCAACTCATTCCCGGGAAGACTATGTCTCCGACAATCTAGAGCTAATTAGAGCTCGGGAACATCAGGTTCATGTCCTGGGCATTTGGACTGCACGCTATGCTTGGACTCAGAGCTCAAGCCTTCAGAGATCAAAGATTTACTGATCAGCGGGCAGCCAGAAGTAACGGCGCCCTTTTATCTGACGTGTGTGCATGAGGAATTTTAGAATTACTATCACAAAGCTAGTTAACGGAAAGTATATAAGCCAGGAGTTCTCTGCCCTGGGCTCTTCGTCATTCTCATCTGCTCATCTTCAACAAATGGGCAAGAGTATTCCTGTGGCAATCCAAAATTCCCTACCTTTTCCAATTCGCGTTCGTGGCCGCAGCAAGTTGAACGAAGCAGAATCAGAAGTCATACTCCAATACAATGCCGAAACGGACTTTTTCACTATCAGTGAAGACACTAATCAACGTGTACTTTGATTTAAAATCTGGCTATAAAATACTGGCTATAAAATATCTGACTGTTTTCTTTAGTCACAGTGGATGTGAAAATCCAATTCAATGTCCCTTTCGGTGGGAAAGTCAATAGTATTGACCATCGATTCACCTGGGATCCGAAGTCCACAGCTGAATTAACTCACCTTGAGCTACATCAAAATGCGGTTTGTTCAAATAAAGATTCAAGTCTCATCGACTCGGACTGCAACCCATTGTTTATGTATTCGTTCGGAGAAAAACATGTGGAGGTTTGTTGACACGTCGTGACCTGCCTGGTACTCAACGGCACTAACCATATATTTTTTCAGTTGTCTGGAAGATTATTCCGGCAACCGTAGGCTTTATCAACTTCACACACCCTTCTCTGGAGTCTCTACACGTTCTCAATTCACTGACTCCTATCTATGAGCTCGACTCAACAGGTGATGTGAATTACCTTTCAAGTAATCTCAAGATCTGGGACACCCTGATCCCGTCTGCCTTGCACCAACGAAGGGACTGGCAATACTAATGGATCGATCCGCGCACGATTTATGGTTTTACACCACGGTCGCCAACGTTCTATTTATCGCAGGCGGCTTCCAAGGAGATACCAACCTCGCTGTATTGGAAGAGTCGCAGCCTTTCACTTTTAAAAAGCGGGTACGCGGACGTCAACTTGAAGTTCAGATCTTTCGAAGATATTGCCAAGATCTCAAGCAAAAGCTTCATCCCATATGGCATAAGGTCTGAAGTTACCTCCACTGCCAAGCCGAAGCAGTAGCTGGGTTTTTACCTGAAGGTTGCGCATACATACCAATATTGCTCTCTGGGCGGGGTGGAAGTCGAAATCTACATTATCCAGAAGAACACTATACCATTCTTTCTCGACTACGGCATTCCAGTCGATTTTTTTCCCCCGTTTGATGGTGTTGCCGACGTTGGAAGGCCAAGGAAAGAATGCTATTGATTCTGTAGAGAAGTATGTACATCCTCGGCCGTGGCAGCCAACCAATTTGGTACGCTTCTAGGTTCTTTTTCGGCCAATCCGAAACAGTATTGGCAACAGAAGTAGACCTGAAGGTCAAAAGCAGTGTTGGCTCAGGTTGGTATGTCACCCTTTCCAACAACTACCTTGTCGAGATCGAGTCGCAGTCGACGGACGACCCAAAACGTCAGCAGAAAATCGAGAGAGCTGGATTGGAGATTGATAACTTTTCAAAAATCCCAAAGATGTCGCGGAAACTCAAGTGCGGATGTTGGTGGCGACGGCAAATTCACATATATAGGACCTCACAATCACGGCGACACCTCCCAAAGACAAGACCATGAGCGACCTAACGGTCAAAGACACTGTGACTATCACTGTTGAAGTAAAGCGTTTTTCTACGGTCCTCTTCCTTTACTGACCTTTTTACAGTCCAAACATGCCGCTGATGTTCGAGCTCACTGTCGTACTGGGGTCAGTTTCCGTTTTTGTTCCATTGAAGTTTACAATTAATGATTGATTCATGTCTAGGCCATGTATCAGACTCACAAGACACCCGAGACGCCCGTTAAACATACGACTTGCTAGCCTTTCAGCTTTATCGCCCAAAGACCAGGACACGATATCATTGTATTCGCTGCGTGCCATAAAGACTCCTATGCTGGCACAGTTCATTCCAATTTCGTTCATGCAGGTATTAAAAAATCAGCTTAAAAGTAATCTATTCCAATGTAGTATTTTTCTCTTGTGCAACTCTCTTATTGTAGGCCATTCAGTGAAAACACGCTACTAGTGTATAATCACCATGAGCTGGTAATACCAGTTGAATCGCGGAATGGTCTTCCTGTGTACATCCCAGGGACAATAAGCTCAGCGACGAGTTCAATTCATGAGGATGTAATGATACAATACATGCAGAAAGGGTTTTTCAGGTTGTGGTAACTGTAAGTATTTAATCTGGGGTGATATGCAAAAAGGTTGTTGCTTGTGAATCATAAAGATGGGTATTGTCCAATGTCAATCACAATGAGTGGATAGAGTAGAATGAAATGTTGAGAAGACAGTATAAAGAAGTGATGTACAAAGTAACAGGAGTTCCGGCATTGAATAAGAGAAGTTGTGATTGCGGCTTGATTACCGGAGATCGACGATTTCAAGGGATGAGTCCTTGATTTGTACGTGCCCTTTATCCGCGTCCTGAAGAGGTTTTGACATCAGATGAAAGGTTTCCAGAAACATGGGGCGTATGAAAAGAATATTTACCGTGTATATCGGGATATCAGGATGTGGATGGAATGCCTCTTTTTCTGTGCAACCAAGAATTGCTTCGAGACCTGGTGGGTCGGTTAGGCGGAAAATGCCAAAACTAGGCACAACAGTGTAAGCGGATCTTGCATGGAAAAGCACAAGGAACTTACTTTGGATTTGATTTTGGTGCGCAAACGACCGCAAACGATTCAGGCAACATCCGTTGGAAACCAGAGTGTGTATGCAGGTCCACAGACGACATGAAGCACGATTGCGTTGGATGCGTATGTATCTAATATCGGGAAGTGGGTCAGAGAGCCGCCACGAATTGACTGAAAAGTAACTTACCCAGCCAAGCGTAATCAAACTTCTCTCCTCCGTAAACTGAAGAACCAGCTCTTCCTCATCCATCGTACACGAGTCACTCGTCGAATGCTGTTTCGGAATCAGCAGCGTCGTCACAGAGTATTTGTGCCCTTTATCTTTCCCCAATAACAGCCCACATGTTTCTCTATTCATCTCTGTGTTTATCTTGGCAATAGCAAGGAACCGGCCTAAGCATTCTCGTGGGAGGTTCACCGTCTTCAGCGACTTGAGAGAGGAATTTGACGCAGCCGAAGATGATGATATGAATGGATCTGAAGAATCAATTTTGATGATGCGGTCATCGGCGTTGGTTGGGGGCATAGGTTGAGGTGGCGGTGGAGGTAACATATTGTTCGGTATTGGAGGTTGTGGACGACCATAACTCCCAGTACTTGGTCCTGAACCGTATGGGTATGCACCTCCAGGCGGTGGTTGTACATTAGTGGGGTATAGAGCACCATTGGCTCTGCTGTTATCCATCCCTGTTGAGCCGAAGAGAACGGAAGAAGGTTGATGGAGGGGGTTCATGGAATCTGCGAACATGGAGCCTAGGGATGGATAGTATCCTTGGGTTTTTTGATGTTGGGACATGAGGGATGGGTAGCGGATTGAGCCTGCATCGGGTGGTGGGGATGTCGTTGTTACGGGAGGTGGATAAGCAACGGGGCTACATAGTGTTCCGTTAGTTAATCTAAGCGACGAGCTTTAAAATACTGAAGCAGCTTACCTGCGAATGTTCCGAGGTGGTGGTTTATGGTCTACTACTCGATGCTTGTTGGCCATTCGTCGATGATCATAATTATGAACGGACTCAGAGTCCGTGGAGTCTCCCTCGTATCTTGAAGGACTCTCGATTGGTAGCATGGCAGGTCCATTCGAGTATGGATGGAGATAAGAGTTGCCTTGTCGATCTTGGGGTTGTGGTGTGCGCATTGACGGATGAACGGACGGATATTCAATGTGCGTTTGAGGTGGGGTTGGATAGTACGAATTCGTAGGCGTCGTAGCCTGGTTTTGCGGTGAATACATGGGCATCGGGGATGTCGAAGACCCAGATGAAGGAGGTTGGTCCGATAAGCTCATTCTGGCCATCCGCGCAAGGTCTTCTGCTTCTTGTTGCCGCCTTGCTATACCCTCTTGTTCTTGCCTCCGTTGCTCTGCCCGCCGTCTCGTAATTTCTTCTTCTCTCAGCCTCATTTCCTCTTGTTGTTGCTGATGGCGGCTGACTTCTTCGAATGATTGTCTACCGTTGGCACTGGCGTTGCCGTCAGAGATAACGACGGTGCTCTGCGATCCGTAACCAGCATTCTGGATGGGCGTCCGAGAGAATGTCAGGTCAGGACCTGAAGGTGTTCTAGGATTGTTAGCAGCTTTCTGAGCGGCGGCGACTGCAGCGTCTTTCCGTCGAGCTCGTTCCACTTGTTCGCGTGCCTCGGCTTCTGCTCGTTGTTGCCGCCATCGGAAAAGCTCGTCTTCCATTTCCCGATGCTCGCGAGAGTTGAGTTGTTGCTGTTCTCGTTGGCGTCGTTCGTCGGCTTCTCGTTGAGCCCGTTCATCGGCCTCGATCTTTTGTGTTCGGGCGTTTGGTGTTCGCTCGTGCTCACCACCTTCTTGTTGATGCTTCTGGAACCACTTATCGTAGCGGTCAACAAGTGTTGGTTTAAGTTCACCCAGGTTATCAAGTATGTCTTGACCGTTCTTCAAGAGTTTTAGACTCCCGGATGGTATTTATATGACTAAAAGCACTCACCAGACCCAGATTCTGCCGTTGATTTGAGTTGAGGACACTGTAATAATCTTTATGCATAGGCAACTTTTCGAGCACAAGAGTGGCTGCCCGAGCCAGTTCTACGAAAGCTCCTTCGAGATCTCCCCGTTTTGCACACTCCTTTCCTTCCTTGCGGTACTTTTCGGCTAACCGCAAGTAGTACTTGAAGTCTTTAGTGTCGTCCCACAAGTCAACCATGGCTCTCTCAGCCAGTTCCGCAATAGAAGCTGGCCGTTTCTGCGAGTTTCCTCTTGAATTTTGTCGCCCATGAGGTGGATGGCTCATTTCTGTGATGATTAAATGAAGTATTGAGTTTGCCGGGAGAGATCAAGACCAGACCCCGTTGTTGTACTGCGGGAGCACAAACGCAAGGCAATCACGTGGGAAAGCCCTGCAATTGCGGTGTGGCTCAAGTGTGGCTGGGAATGGATTTCGCCAAGGAAATGAACACAGATGTGGCTAAAGTTGAAAGAGTAAGACTCAATATAAGAAAGGTAATCTACTCGACTTTGTCGGCGGCCTTTATTCCAGATTCGTCATTCATGCATCGCCATCTGTTGGTATTTTTGGCTGACCGTGACTTGAAGTAAACCGCAGTCTGGGCCCTGGGGAAGGGTGAATCGTATCTTTGCAGAGAGTAATCAATCCAGTTCACGAGGTATTAATATTTTGACATAAATATTAAATATCGGCGGGTTATATTGCTCTACGTGATTAACTTCATTAAGTAAACCCAGCCTGACAAGAAGCAGGCGATGCATAGAATCCCCAACAGTTCAAGGATATCCATATGAATATAATTAACCTAAAATCTTATTATTCTCGTATTCTCTGTGCGTCTATTCTACCTGTATCTGTCGTCGCGAAGAAAGCTGTCAGAGCTATTGGCCCCTATCGCACGCGTTCGTCACGTGCCGAACTCATTAAAAGTCGCGTCGTTCGCGTACCTTTGGTACACCTTTTGCTATGGGATGCATGAGACTTTTATAGCATAACATTCAAACAAATAGCTCTAGAATAATGTGAACGCCAGTTAAACAGCCGTTAAGAGGTACATAAAAGTTGCAAGAGCCCCCGCAATTGAATTCAGTTGATTAGGAACACTGCAACAAACCGGAAGCTGAAGATGCCAAAAAAATAGAATATCTTTACCTCAAGTCTTTCGGTCCAATATGCAGAATCATGGTAGACACGAGTTTGTTCACCTCTTTTCAGCTCATTTTTCCGCGCCGACAGGCCGAATCTTCGGTGCAAACAACGGCAAATAATTCTGGTTTCGGTCTTGGGCGCCACCACACATTCTGCGAGCAGCATTTTCTCTGACCCTCGCTGTCGCCAACGACGACGGCAGCACCAATTAACCTCCTTTTCACTGCGGTGAACAGAGGAACCCACGACACTCAGGATGATACGGTCACAGCAAAAGCCCTCCTGTATGGCCCTCATCCGCCATAACATGGGCTACATCTTTCTCTTTGGTGTTCTTTTCGTTTTCATGCAAGTGGGCTTTCGGAGTGGCCGAAGAAGCCATCAAACCCCAGAAAACGGGCCTGCGACAGGCAGTGAAGACACTTGGATACCGGCGCCGAATATTTTGCCATTCGTGGCGGAGAAGAAGAAGAGTGTCATTGATGACCATCCAATTCCTAGACTAATGGAGGAGGCGGAGGCGACTTTCAGGAAGAAGTTAGGGGGACAAAGCACATCTCTGAAAGCTGCTGTAAAAGAGTACAGGAAACGGTATCGTCGTGCACCTCCTAAAGGATTCGACGACTGGTGGAAGTTCTGTGAAAAGCATAACGTCAAGATGGTAGATGAGTATGATGGCCTCATGTCAGACTTGGCACCGTTTATGGAGCTACCAGGAGAGGAGGTGAGACGGAGAGTACGACAGGTTGGCGAACTTCCTTCCATCGACTTGGTGCAAGTGAGAAATGGATCTGCGACGGTCATCAACATCAAGAAGGAATTCAAAGATACCGAGGTTAGTGCTCGAGCGAACGGATTTAAGAGCATGATGGGCAAGTTCCTCAAATCAGTATGTTCCCTTGTTGGTTCTGTGATTTCTCATTTAGACTTACTCGTCAATTCAGCTTCCTGACATGGACTTTCCAGTCAATGCTTTGGCCGAAGGTCGCGTCTTGGTTCCTTGGGAGCATCGGGTATATCCAAATATGACCAAGACAGACTCATCCGGTGCGTCTTCTTTGTCATTTGCAACTTGCTCGTGACTGAACCCATGTAGAGGGCGTCGAATCGATGCTTGGAGGACCATTCAGGGCTGATTGGGGCGATGACGGTACCGTTTGGGAAGCATGGAGACGTACCTGCGTACCCGACAGTTCAGCTCGACGACTGTATTCTTCATTGCGTCCTTCTTTCACCACTCAGACCAAGAATCACCTAAAATCCAAAAACGCAGGACCAGGCGATGACTTTTATTTCGCAAAACAAACCGCCTCTAGTATGGACTATTGCTCAGAACCTTACGCACACTACCAACAAGGTCACTTTTTCTCCGACTGGCGTTCTATTCACGCGCTATATCCCGTACTCAGTCCCGCACGAGCTCCAGGATTCCTCGATATCCGAATTCCAAGTCATTATTACTACGGAAGCACGAAACGCTACACATATGGCTGGGACTCGATTAATCTTGAGTTGAAACAGGTAGATCCTATGGAAGTTCCTTGGGACGACAAGATCGACAAGATCTTCTGGCGTGGCGCTACGACCGGTGGCGGTAGCCATCCTCCTGGATTTTCACCCCAATACCACCGGCATCGATTCCTTCGGCTTGCTTCAGACAATAGTACTGCGACTCGTGACGTGACATTTGCGGATCCTCCTTCATCAACGACGGAGTTCGTTACAGCGGAGGTTCCTGTTGGCCAGCTCAATGAAAATATCATGGATGCTGCATTCGTTAAAGCTGTCTCGGCGAATGCGTATCCAGGCGGGCTTACCGCTTTGCAACGAGATCACAGGTTTGGCGATTCGGTGCCACTTGGAACGCACTGGTCGTACAAGTACCTGATCGACTTGGATGGAATGAGCTATAGCGGAAGGTTCCTAGCTTTCCTCGCTAGCGATAGCGTTCCCATTAAGTCGACGGTTTATGATGAGTTTTTCACTGACTGGATTCAGCCTTGGTGAGTTGATGACTTTCAATTTGCTTCCTTTGATCTGATGCTGTTGATTTCCTGTGCTTTTAGGGTTCATTATATCCCGCTTTCCTCGTCATACAAGGAGATATATAACATCTATGCATATTTCTCGGGTGCACCGCCATCAGCACTGGACGCTCTCAACTCTACGCTTCCGCGCGAGGAAAGAATATCAATCGAAGGTGACAAACGCGCACGGCGGATAGCAAGAGCTGGAAAACGATGGAAACAGACTATTGGACGAACATTAGATTTGGAAGGTTCGTTCGTTCATCACACCATTTATGGCCCGTATGTTGGCTTACTTTCCTTTCTACATAGCGTACGTGTATAGACTTTGCCTTGAGTGGGCCCGTATGTGGGCAGATGATAGAGACTCCATGAATTATTTGGGTTAAGTACAATGAATGCATTTTACGATTTCTTGCTTTCATCAACACAATTTTCGACCACTACCTCCTCCACCCACCCTCCTTCAACCCTTCGATGATTTCTTTGCTTTTTGCTTACCCTCATCTCCACCTACATGTAAGACAACGTATTCAGCTATACTCGCTCACTCAGTCGAAAGACAGTACATTAATCGATGAATATACATATACATGCGCTAGAGCCGCTGTTTTAAAATTACAAGGCGAATCTGGGCGAGAAAACATGGATATGTATGTCAAAGGACGCGACTATTACCTGACCTGATGCAAAGTGGGGATGAGAGACCTGTCTATGTTCAATCAACATCATATTACAAAGTCCAATAATTTCTAGTCCAATCGAAAGTTATCCTACGGAATGAACACTGGAACTATCAAATCGACCGTCCTCTCAGACGGCCCAGACTTGATTATTATTACCAGTTGCGCATTCCCAAGTCTGAAGCTGGTTACCATTCGTCGTGACTCCATTTGTGAGATCAACACAAGTACCTGTGTTCGAACAGTGTCAGTGATCATCGAAGGACCCCGAGCTAGATGATCTTACCATCCCAGCCGATCTGATTACTGGCATTGTACTCCCAAGTTTGGTCGGGTTGGTTCTCATAACACTGCCAGATCTTCATTCCAATGCCATTTCCTGGCGCTAAAGGATTCAAAGTACGAGTTGAGATTTTAATTTTCTATATTTTGTAGATAGACTGACTTTCGCCTCGGTCCAAGCAGAAGTTTGTCCCAGCGACGCGAACTTTTGTCTGTCCATGATCAATGACCCACTTTTGAGCCGGTGTTCCATTGCAGTCATAGCTTAATTCGAAGACAGCCAGGTAAATCATTCGTAGGAGTATCGAAAATTTATTCACTTACATCTGCACTGGAGTCCCATTGGCGTAGACGGCACCCTGAACGTCCATGCATTTGCTCGGGTAGCCGTTTGGATGGACTTCATGGCCTGTTATTTCGTTCGGAAAAAATCCGCCAGGGCAGAAACTATACAGAAAAAAAGACATAACTCCTTTCAAATTGGCTCACTCCTTCAGACCGTTATGACACTTACTTGACCTCGAAGTTAAGACCAGTTCCTTCGCAAGAATAAAGCGGGAGAGTCGGCGCGCCAGACTCAGGAGGAGGTACAGGACCTGTACCACTGGGGAACCCGGTATTACAGGTGTCGCTGGTGCATGCAATACTGGAGCATGTATTTGTGGCCTGAATTGAGGAGACAGTCGTGAGATTCAAATTTAGAAGTCAACCCCAGGGGGGGATTTCTCCGTCTGTTTTCCGCCCACAGGTAGCACGCCTAGACCAGTATTGAATGGGCTTCCTCTCACAATATAGTAATAGGTAATCTGCGAGAACAATTTAAATAGCGAGTTATGGAATGGAAGGGTAAAAAAAACTCACATTATTATGTTCATACGTGTAGAGCCGGGTCGTATTTTGACCTGTTGGCTGACCTCCGTTGTAATTCGTATAAAATGGGCCGGCATCGCCTGGGTGAACAACAGTGAATGAGCTATTTGCCATCTCTGTGTGTTCGAATGTCCCTTGGTAGTAGAAATTGAGTTCTTGAGGGCAGCTGTTTGTGATATGATAATTTTGGGCTGTTGCCAGAGATGAAAGATAAGAGAGGGCCACAGTCGTACCAAAACGACTAGAAAGCTTCATAGTAGCTCGAGGTGAAGGTCGATGGTAGTAACAGAAAGACACTGGAGGGGAAGGAAATTGCAATGTAAATTTCATTGAACCATCAAGTGCATTTATAGGAGATTATGACAAAAATCTTGAGGAGTGTGACCCATCCCAGGCTTAGGCATTCGAAGAAACAGTCCCAAAAATTTCACTCCACATTGGTCATCTTCCCAGAGCTTCCCGGATTTCAGTGTTACTTGGACTTTTACTGGCTCCTTGAAGCCGAGTTACCTCGGAATGATAGAGATAATAATCTGCTCCTGATAAAGTTCTGGCGGCGCATAGTGTAAAGAACACGCCAACAACACATAGCAACAAGTTCTATGCTCAGCCACACCTACTGTAGCCAGCTGTGAAAAAAAAATACACGAGGATGGATTGGTTCTCCCGACGCTTTGATCTTTACCAAGCGCATGACGGTTACGGCACGCACGTCGCACGACTGAACAAGAATAGCCTATCTTGAAACCGAACCCTGCTGGCATTTAACGGACAGCGCTCTAACTCGGGCAGATCAATGTGCCCCTCAGCCTGAGGTGTCATCTAGGTAGCCCACGCAAGTCTAAGGAAGCACCAATGGAGCAATAGAACAGAGAGGTAAGCATCTGAGAAGCTGTGTTTTGCCAGAAGAATGCAAAAGGTCGAGTTTCAAGAGGTAACGATCTCAGAAGGCGAGTAATGTTCAAACATGGAGTTGAGTACTATAGTTCTCAAAATCTTCAGGCGTCGTGGGAAGATGAACAGAGACCCGGTCGTCGCGCGACGCCAGACAAAAACCAACTTGAAATAGATCAATTCAATATCGTCGTTTTTTGATGTCTGTGGGGATCAAGCATCAGACACCAAAATGAGGATAAGTTTGAATATCTGCTGGGAATGGCGTATCTCCTACGATTGAGTACAAACTAGTTGGCTCCCTTCGACAACCATCCTAGTTTCTTCATAAGCAACGGTAAAATTTTGTGGCTGCGGACTTGAACGTAGTATGTAAGAAGGAAGAAGCGAGAAAACCACCAGGAAAAAACCCATTTCAACGCAGGATTCAACGACACATTTAAGAAAACATACATTGAAGACAGCATAGCCCGAGAATATCCCTAAATCTCTGTATGTTGAACGCAGGGCCCAGCCACTAACCAGTGAACTGGCAGATGCTCGAGTGCTAGAGTCGAGGCCACAACTCGAATTTAAAGAGAGCACATGTCAGAATAAGTACCAGAGCAGAAAAAAAGAAGGCGCACTTATCCCAAGAATTCAAGAGACTCCTCCCCGCGCCAGCTTCGCTAATTCTGGAGTGCTAGTCAGCTAACAGCACTTGCTGATGAGCCCGCCCAACCATTCTGAGATTCTCAAATACAACGCCCAAGGAACGCGTCTTGATATTTTCTTCTTCCATCCTAGTTTGCTGATCAGCAACGTCCAAGTCTAACAAAGAAATGCGTAACATACTGCTTGATATAAGTGTCCAGTTCCTTCTCGAAATCAAAAGGTTCATGAGGAGTTGTTGATTCAGCATATGAGCGTTGCTGACGTTCCCCTACCTTAGCGAGACCTGAAACAGGACCTGGCTTAAGCTCTGACATGCTGTACTTTGTGTCATGCTCTTCAGGCGGATATCACTCTGGAGAATTGCAATTTGGAAAGAAGAATCCCACACAAGCGAACATTGAGCGAGGCTTTTATACACTGGATGTTTTGACCTCATATCACTGTGTAATGTCCGAATCGCATCAAGAGTTGAGCTTCTACGCGATGAACGCGGGCCTATCTGCACCACCAGCGTAATGGTGCTTATCCGTGGGCAAGGGTTATCCAGTCCAGTGACAACGGAGGTGTTCTTGCACGCTACATCAAATCCCTAACTAGACCGCTGTTCTATTTCGAGCCAATCTAATCCCGGTATCATATAAACGCTGAACTTACAAACAAATGCCAGGGGACAGCGGTTCAAGTGAATCATTGGTGTGACGGACGGGTACAGTTCATACTGGTTCGTTGGAGGATAAAATCACGAAGAACTCTAGTTGAGCGTAAACATTGAAAGTTCTCGCAAATCGACTTCGTAATTGCTTTTGCCATGACGAGTATAAAGAGGAAGAAAAATAGGCCGTCAGAGGCAAGAGCGCTAAAGTATATATGGCTTGAGGGATGAAAGAAGAAAGCGTGGGAGAGCTTGGCTTTCCTGAATCAGACTGATTGTGGGCCAAAAGTTGAAAGTTTATGTACTCTCTGAGAGAGAAAAGAAACACAGAATATCCGATTCGCTCTGGGTTTGAGTGGGCGGCGTGGCTGGTTTTGCAGATTGCGCTGCTTTCAGATTGGCTTTGGCGACGGCCTGCTGATGGAAAGATAATGTCAGTTGGCCTACGTTATCAGCGCTAAGTTTTGCTGCAGCCTTCACAACGCGGGCAGGTCGCATGGTATGATCCATGGATACGGTGTTGGGGAAGATAAAAAGATCAACATGGCCTAAAGCTCTACCAGGTATGTACACTGAAAGCTCGATCATTGAAGCAGCACCTATTACCTTTTGGGGCCTTGCTATACCTTGGCCCATGTTGGCTTGAGCCAACGGCTTTGGCTTCAACAATCCCAAGCCCAAGCCACAGGCCACTCAAAGCCAACCTGGTAGCTTGGCTTGGCCTGGCCTCATTTGGCTGGCTTTGGCTGACCTGTGGCTTGAGGCCGAAGCCAGCACATCACTAACGCCAGTAGACCAGGAGGCCTGAGCAGAAGTGGACATGGTAATATCAGTATGATAGTCTGGGAACTGCGGAAATTACCAGATAACTACCTGTTGTAATTATTTTGAGGGTAATAGTAGTAACCCAGAACATCGTGAGTGCTGATTTGAGTTGTCTGGCGCCGGCGCTGATTAATAACTTCGTCCTGCTTATGGACACCTCAATGTAGACGACCCAAATTGCCATCGAGCAGGTCGCAAACCAGAGGAGAAGTGACAGCAAGATTGGCGAGAGGCGCCGACTCTAGAAAATTCAGCATCGATAAATCTGCCAAACATTGTTTCAATGAAGACCAGAAGGAGATCATGACTTAACCCACCAGCATAGCATCACCGAGTAGAACTTGGAGTTGGATGGTAGCGGACTAATCTTATCACTTATTACACATGTTTTGACACTGGTTAGCTACGAGTACCAACCTTGGTGACAGTTATCCAGCTCGATGCTTTTCCAAACAATTCATCAGGACTACCTTGGCCCTTGATGAAGACAAACGCCTCTAGATTTTGGTACACAGCGAGCGATATGTCAAACACCGCCAGCCCGAAGGAGAGAATCGAGAAAGTGACCATTAGCCACTTGATCTCGCTGGATCGACGTAGTCGTCCAGTAAATGTGAACAAAGCATGCAGACAAAATCCAAAAGTAACCAAGAGAAGTCCAAAGCTCACAGCTTGGACGAACATCCCGACCAGTTGGGCCGCACTCACAGAGAACAAGCAGGGCATCTTGGAGGGGCAATCGTAAGTTGGGAGATTGCCTATTGTCACATTGAGCTATAAGAACTTTGGCCCCACGAAAGAATCTCTAGTGATTGGTCCATCTTGAAATAGTTCGTCGTTTCGGTCTAATTGGATAAGCGATGGCGCCGGCAAACCATTGGCATATCACAGTTGACTGTTTCTATGCAAGAAATAGCAGCAGATTTGACCTGTATTTGAGACGCAAGAATTGACTCTGGTTCTTCTGAGATGCGTTCTAAAGTTGCCAAAGACTTCGCCAACATGCAGTGCTGGAAGGAATCGTAAACAATTCTTTGATAACATCCAAGTACAACACTTATCATAGAGGAACCGCCGAGGTGCTTGGTCGTGTTCTGGAAGCCTCACCCGAGTTAGTAGCTCAGGATACTTATAGACGACTTAAGCCGGTCAAGCATTCGGATGATGGTCGAAATAACCTCCTCGACGCCGCCGACCAAGGCACCTGACGAGGATCTTATCTGCGAAGATCTCACAAAGATCCTCAGTGACTTATGATGCGAAGAAGGAAGGTAACTTGCGGCCTGTTCAAGTATGGGTAAAACTATCTGGAATGCGATCATATAAAAATACCTGACGGGAGGTACAGGAAGCTAAAGACTCGGAAATCAAATAGTATGATGATGCGGGTTTTTGGGAATAGAGCTAAGAGAAGACTGAGCAGAAATATCCGTCGTAGAAGTTAGACCGGCGGCCATGGCAGTTTGTTCGGGGTTGCTGGGAGCTGGCTGGGGCCGCTGGGCGGATCGATAGCGCTGGCTTCTTGGGCGTGCTGTTTCAACCGTGGGAACAACATTGGTGCCTCCGAATCCCGTTCGTCCTCGTCCTCCAATGCGAAGCAGCTTTCCTAATATCCTCCGTGAGGGATACAGTTTCATAACTAAATACTCTAATGCCGCAGCTGCATTCGAAGAGCAATGTTGCCACACACCAACACAGCTGCCTCCGAGTCGAGTTAGGTCAACTGTTTTGCTTGCAACGCATCATTGGATTACAGTGGCAGATTTGAAGAGTGGCTTTCAAATTCTAAGAATGGCTATAACTTCCATTGGCACCATCATGTACCTACTGGACGGTACTGACCTATTGCCTCGTTGTGCTGCCGCGAACTTCGAAGCTCCGTGTTGATTCTGCAAACAACCGGTGACGCTCGGTGATAGCCTTTGAAAAAAGCGAGCGCCATCGATATGTATGTCCTGGCACGTTGCATATGCGTGTTTACGGTGTGACATATCTGACAGAACCCGCAAGCATACTAGAATTATCTTTTACAGCCAACTCGCAGCAGTATTTTGCATCGCGCAAACTGCGTGGCCTTTCAAAAAGCGTTCGAACATTCGATTCTCTTATCTAAAGGCGCCTTTTAGATAAAGATTGCTCTTGATTGTCGACATCTACATCCATTGTTGACTTTATCCATCTATCCAGTAGCGATGTACAATCCAGCTCCCATCCACGCTCCGATTG
This sequence comes from Crepidotus variabilis, assembly GCA_015657495.1. Lineage (NCBI taxonomy): Eukaryota > Fungi > Basidiomycota > Agaricomycetes > Agaricales > Crepidotaceae > Crepidotus > Crepidotus variabilis. The sequence goes on along the minus strand of MU157836.1, from coordinate 409,290 downwards.
GCAGAGCTGCATCCCCAAACACAATGGGTGGCATCCAGCGAAGCCGTTCACCAGCTCCCACCGGTGGTATCTTACGAAATCGATCTCCCGTTCCTCCTGAACCCCAAGGCTACTACGGTGGCCCTAATCAAGGATACGGTGGTCCTCCTGGAGGTGCCTACGGCAATCCAGGAATGGCCCGCCCTCTCAGTCGAGGACCTGTGTCTCCGAATATGCCTCCGGCCAACATCCTGGGGCCTACGTCGCCTGAGATATCAGGCTTCCAGGTGGAGAAACGTTCCCGATCTCCTAATCCGTACGGAAGACCAATGCAACAGCCCGAGCCTGTACAGTACAGAGACGAAGCTGCAATTTTTCGCGATCAAGTTGCGGCGTTGATTGATGCGAAGGAAGCTCAATTCGCAGTAAATGGGCGGATTCCTGTCGATCCTGCTCAATTGATTTTGTTTTTCAGATCGAAGGTGAGCACTGCCAATCTGTTACACTAGCCACACGACTGATCTCATTTTGCTTGGATAAGACTGGCGTAGCCCATGCACTCGATTTCCCAATCGATGTCAGCTACAACACCCCTCCAGCTCTGGACGTTTTAATCGCCGCATGTCGACCTCATGTCTCCTCCTCTTCGTACGGCGGCCAGCAACCCCTCTTCTTCCCTCCCAATCTCCCCCTTACCGCCTCCCTTGAGATATCAAATTATCCGATCCTCGACGCTGTCCGCAACACAATTTTCCCTAACCTTCCACCTGGACAATACCTCACCACACTCCTCGACAGACTCGATGTTGTCGAAGAAGGTGTGAGGTTACCTATCCAAAGCCCAGCAGGTTTAACGAATGATGAGAGGGCCGCTACCATTGTCGTCACGCTTCCTGTACGATTCAGAGGTGGGACAATTGTGATCCGTGACCAAGAAGGGAGAGAAGAGAGGTTCCAGGGTGGAGGTGGCAAGACGGGAGATATTGATTGGGTTGCATTGAGAGCGGATTGCACTTATGAAATCGAGCAGGTGCAGAAGGGAGTGTTTGTCTCGATTAGGTATGGGGTCTATGTGAAGTCGTTTGGACCGAATACTTTGGGAAGCCCGGGGAGTCAGGGTGCGGATACATTGGTTACACCCACGGATACATTCTTTGATCTGCTCTCGCCGATTTTGAATCAGTCGAGGGGAAAGAGTGTGGCTTTCTATTTGAGCCAAGAGTATGTGGGCAATCCGGCGGATGAAGTTGCCAATGCAATTGTTCCTCAGGTGTTTAACATCTTTCCAATCTCTCTGCTACAGTTACTGAACTTTTTTACTGGGTCCAATAGCTCAAAGGAGGTGATGCTCTCCTTTACGACGCCTTTAAATTCCATAAACTCGTTCCCGAACTTCATTGGACCGCTGGAGGCTACATTTGGCCCGTGGATCAAACTCTCGAGTACTTCGTGGATGACGTAGCTCGTACTACTGCTGCTCGAGGAATCTCCAGTCCCAGCACCCCTTATGCTCGAAATCTACCTGGACGTGGTGGTCCTACTGGTGGATATGGAGGTAACCCAACCACAGGTGCTTATGGCGGCGATGAAGGAAATGGCCTTGTACCGAGAGTACAGGCAAGTGGAGCTGTATCATTGGCAGATGCGGGTGTAATGCTCATGACCGATTACAACAATCCCTCTCCGTCAATCGGGAAGATGAGAGTGAACTTCGTGTCAAGTGGAGAATTGACGAAGTTAGTTGTTAATGTTTTGTTAGTTGTTTATATCCCTTGATCGGCCTGTTGTACTTGCTTCAAATATCGTTCCTTGTGTTTCTTCCAGATATCATTTCGTGTATCATACAGTAGTCTCGTCCTACGGGTGTACGGTAAAACCTAACAATCGTGATTACCACCAATTGTCTTCCCCATTCTCGTTGTCTGCCCATTTTAATGTGATCACCCCCACTTCGTCTTTTTCGATTTTGATTGTATGACCGTCGTATGCTACAACACGAAGATTTGGACAGGCTTGAATAATTTCGTAGGCAATATCTCGCGCTCCATGAGATAGAATGTCAAACTCTTGATTGTGAGGCCACAGTATACAGCCTTTGATTCTGGACAGACTCGGCCAGCGGGCAAGGTATGGAAGGACTTCAGTATGAGGTGACGGGTGGTTATACTAGTCGCCAGAAGTCAGTAAATCGCTGTGTCCTCGAGATAATAAAGCTACCAGTTCGTCCACGAAATCTCCGAGGAAAATGACCGACTCGAGATGTGGCGTAGCCCTCACCAGTCGACTCAATTGCATGAACCTTGTGACACCCCGCACCACAACTGATCTCAGATCACGAATCCCAACAAGATAATTCTTCATAAGAGGCACCGCAGGATGTGAGCTTCCATTTGGGCTATCTGGTGTGCGAGGTTCTGGTTGTTCTTCATCTGGGTCCTGATCTGGGTCGGGCTCGTCCCAAACCCATACATCGTCCAATGAATGCACGTAGTTTTCGTCTTCTTCGAGCTCCTCATCTGCGTTCCAGTCTAATGGTTCGAGTATCCCAAGTCGTTGAAGCGGAGATGGACGGTTCACGTAGTGTAAAACACGTCGGAGAGTTTGAGGTGTAGAGTAGAGTGTTTCCAGGCTTGGTAAGAATAAGGTAAGGGGCGTTGTAAAAGTTGGAAGGTCGAACGGGCTTTCAGGTAAGCTTGGGAGGGCTTCTGTGTCCTCTGTGTCTGAAGGTGTGTATAGTGTGGCGGAGAGCTGTCGTAGAGCGCGATGGTGGAAGAGAAAGTCACCCATTTTCTGTCTGTCGACTATGATATCGCGAAGTTTAAATGTGTGTAAATTAGGCCAGAAAACGGCGGCAATGAGGGATGTTATGTTCGTGTATGGGTTACCCCCAAATGCGTAAAAGTCTTGGTCATTTATTTCCAGGGAGAGGCTCTGGTTCATAGTGGGTTCAATAGATAATGTAAGCCGAAAAGTAGATGGCCGACCTCGAGGTTGGGACACCGCCTCAGAAGATCGAGCAATCGCTCAACGTGGACTCTGCCAGGAATGAGATCGAAATCATCACGATCGTCAACGTGCATCCCTTCTTTGGGGTTAAATGGCGAATATACGATTCTAAGGTCGACTTCAATGAGATTTCTAAGAGTAAAAAACTACCCCGCCGTCAGCAATAGATCAAGCGCAAGAGAAACGACACTCACTGCGCTTTCATATATCGGTCGAGGATATTCTGTTAAACGCCTTGTCCGGCCCCAATCAACCACTTTGAGTTTCTTGAGCGATGTACAGTCCCGTAACGTCGTCCATATGTCCCCTTGGTAGGTTGCACCTTCAGGATGGCCGGGAATCTCTTCGCCTTGATTTATGAGTGGCACAGAGCGCTCCCAAGCTAGTGATTCCAGGTTTGACATCAGGCAGAGTGCTTCAAGTAAGAATTTTTCTGAGATTTCTGTTTCGTCGCGATAATCAGACAATAGGGACTCCGTTGGGCTGCTGTATCCTTCTTCAGAGTCTGCTTCTTCCGAGTCCTGCCTATCCCACCATTCGCCGTCATCTTCGATTTCCAGGTGTCGAACCTGTAGAGCACTGTCAGGGTGCAATATAAAGTATTCCCAGAGTTCGTTATTTCCCAGACATGTCGTTATTGAGCTATGTCCTGCAGCTAGCAAGACTTCACTGTTCGTTGGCGAGTCTGTTCCTGGCTTCTGCATGTCGAACGTGTTTTCGGAACTAGAAAAGATGAGAAGAGCAGAGAGCACTGCGCAATTCGAGGCCAGGCAACCATGATTTCCGAGTCCGCTTTTATCGAGATTATCGGCCTTGTGTTGCGGGGATCGTGGTGGTTGCTCATCATAATCATTGTGATGGATTTGTTGAACAGGCTTCGTCGGTCTTGGTTGAGATCAACACTTGTTTTGCATAGAGATTGGATCGTTCCTTCATATTTCGTAGGTTGAAAACATTGTATCATCAATATCTAAAGTCTTGGGGACAGTTTTTTTGTTAAATTTACAAGATAGAATTCCTTCTGCTTTCATCTAATAAAGTTGACGAAAGCCCGCACCATGCTGCCCGTGAATTTCTCCGTGACACAACATGGGCACAAATTAGACTCTTTGGCAGTGTGATACCATTTCAACCGTCACAGGTATACACCGGCCTGTAGCACAGTGCTGAGTAAACTCTTGACAAATTCTTCACCCTCAAAGAGCATGCCCGCCAAGAACTAAAAGAGGAATGCCTCGCCGCTGATCCGGAGTCTAAGGCCTGAGAGTTTTCTAAACTCCGCCTCAAAGTTGCCGTGCGAAAAGCAGGAAATTGGAGGGACCTGGTTGGTCGCTGGAGTAAACGACGAGCAAAGCCTCTTTTTCCCTTTCTTTCACCTCCTCGACGGTCTCTGCGGGCTGACCGCCCTCATTCATATCTCTAAGCCGCAATTTTGCAGCAAATTACGCGGTGCAGTCATGTTGCGCATCGTTTCAAGCGTTTCGAGGCCTTCGTCAACGGGTTTACTCGGAAAGGTCGTGGCTTCAACACAAACATCACATTCCAGTGTGTGCCCTCTGCAAACGGTAGAATGGAAACTCAGCTATTTACTGACTCTCTATATAGGCCGAAGGTCGTTTTCCTCAACTTCCAACCGAGGGGCAGACATCACACTTACAGTTGACGGGAAGGAAGTTACTGTTCCGCAGGGTGTGTTTGGTCGGACGCGAATCTGGTGGATGTTGATTGACACGGATATGGACTAGGTTCCGCTCTTATTCAAGCATGCGAGGCTGCAGGTGCAACAATACCGAGGTACGTCATTTCAGTATTTGGAACAAATTGCAATACTCAGTATTTTGGTTAGGTTCTGTTATCATGATAGGTGTGTCTGTTCCTCACGGACCGCGTCGAAAATTCGCTGAACTGGGTATTGTCATCACGAAGACTCGCTATTGCTGGTAACTGTCGGTGAGTTTGACAATATAAACGCCTATGAATTATTGACTTATCCTTTCGCAGGATGTGTCTGGTAGAAGTGGAACGGTCACCAAAACCCGTTGCATCGTGGTAAGCTATTGTCACGGCTTTCACCACCCTTACCCTGATTGTGTATAGTGCTATGCCTGCCATGCCAGGATCCAAGGTCTTCACTAACACTCCGCTTGTGCACGAAGCAAGGTCAGCCGTTCAATGTAAATGCTCTTTTCTCTGTGCTGAACTTCGCTTCCAGAGAGGGTGTCATGGAGTTCCTACTTGCTAACCATCCCCTGGATTGCCCAATCTGTGATCAAGGTGGCGAATGTGATCTCCAAGACCAGTCAATGCGATATGGTTCCGACCGAACAAGATTCCACGAAATCACTGGAAAACGTGCGGTCGAGAACAAGGACCTTGGACCTTTGGTCAAAACATCAATGAATCGCTGTATTCAATGCACGCGTTGCGTGCGGTTCGCCAACGAAGTTGCCGGTGTTGAGGAACTAGGTACAACAGGTCGTGGGAATGATATGCAAATCGGAACATATGTGGAGAAGACCATGGACTCGGAACTCTCTGGTAACATTGTCGACCTTTGCCCCGTCGGTGCTCTGACAAGTAAACCTTACGCATATCATGCGCGTCCGTGGGAGCTGAAGAACACCGAGTCAATTGACGTCACCGATGCCGTTGGCTCAAACATTCGGGTGGATTCAAGAGGTGTTCAGGTTATGCGCATTCAACCAAGAACAAACGACGATGTGAACGAGGAGTGGATTAGCGACAAAACCCGTTACTCATACGATGGACTGCGGTTCCAGCGCCTGACAACACCTTTGATAAAGCAAGGCGACCGTTTCGTTTCTGCTAGCTGGGAAGACGCTTTGCAAGCCGTGTCAGAAGGTCTCGCTGCGTCGGGTGCCAAAGGCGACGAAATACAAGCTGTCGCTGGCCATCTTGCTGACACGGAGACAATGGTTGCTCTCAAGGACCTCGTCAACCGGCTAGGTTCAGATAATCTTGCCCTTGATCAAACCCTTGGTCACGAGGCCCCCGTCCATGGTATCGACGTTCGTTCAAATTACCTCTTTAACACAACCATTCCTGGTGTTGAGCAGGCCGATGCTATCCTCATCATTGGTTCCAATCCACGGCACGAAGCAGCTGTCCTTAACTCTCGCATTCGTAAGAGTTGGCTGCATTCGGGTCTTGAGGTCGGCCTCATTGGTGATCGAGCTGATACGACATATGGTTATGATTATCTCGGTGACTCGGCCAAGGCTTTGACCGACTTCGTAGCTGGCAAGGGTCCTTTCGTCGAGAAGTTCAAGAACGCCAAAAAACCTCTCATCATTGTCGGTAGCGCTTTGTCAGAGCACCCTGATGGCAAGGCAATGTACAACGAGCTAACGAAATTCGTTGAGCTTAACAAGGCCAAAATTGTGTCGCCTGAATGGAACGGCTTCAGCGTTCTGCACAGAGTATGTAACTGATACTCCGCTTGCTATGTCATTGACGTTTTAACCCTTCAGGTGGCTTCCCGACCTGCTGCTTACGAGATTGGCTTCGTACCGTCGAAACGAGCATCGCAAACCAAACCCAAGTTCGTCTACCTACTCAATGCCGACGAAGTCGACCCCAAGTCAATCCCTCAAGACGCCTTTGTCGTTTACCAAGGCCATCATGGTGACCTTGGCGCTCAACTTGCCGATGTCTGTTTGCCTGCCTCAGCCTACACTGAGAAGGGAGCCACATGGGTAAACACTGAAGGTCGTGCTCAGATGGGTCGTGCGGCCGTCCCTCCACCAGGTGCTGCCCGTGAGGATTGGAAAATAATTCGGTTAGCTTTCATTCATTATTATGTTGCCTCAGCCCTCTGATTTCCTGCTTTAGCGCACTATCAGAGGTAGTTGGTCAACCGCTTGCTTACGACTCTGTTTATGAAATGCGAGATCGTCTATGGGAGATCTCACCAACACTTGTGCGATACGATGTCACCGAACCAACATCCGTCGAGATTGCTCTTGCCGGCCTGAAGACCCTTGCTTCAAGAACAGCAGGTGTCAAGGCGACAAATGCACCCCTACGGAAACCTATCGCCAATTTCTACCAAACAGATCCCATATCAAGAGCGTAAGTAACCCTCTCGTTAACGTCATTCCCTCTTGGCTAATAAAGATTTCAGCTCTGTAACAATGGCCCAATGTACTCGTGCCTTTGTCAAGGGTGAAAACTACGGGTTTAGCGAGGTCGGCAAGGGTTCACAGGCGGCCTTCGCTTAATTTGTCTTAGAATTATATTACTGTTACATTCCGTCAATAACAAAGTTTTCTTTCATGCTTTCTTCGACTCGGAAACTCCGTCCCGACTTCCTGGAGCCTTAACACAAGCAAAGTCGTTTCCAGCTCTGTTCGACAATTTATTTTCCTTTGGTCGCAACGACAGTTGTATGTTTTCTCATTTACTCTCACCGCAATTCCAGATACTAAGAAGGGTTCTTTGGACTTCTAGCTAGTTGGTCACATTATTACAGGCCATAATTATTTGAGATGGAACGACTCTAAGAAAATTAAAGATGTAATGATTATTTAAGAAAATTTATGATGGTTTTCTAAAAGTAGCGATCTTCTTCGAGATGGCAGGAATTATCCTGTGTTGGCGGACTCTCGCCAAATATGTAAACAGGAAAACGAGGAAAATCTACGGCCAAGCGTTAGAATTAGCTGAGGTAGAAAGAAGATAGGTACGCACGTTAAACAAAATGTAGGCCCAAAACAGGCCGAAATCTCGCCAATGATGGTCATAATACATGTTAAACGTTGGGCCCATCCACTGGTCAGTGGTGCGTACTGAGCAGAATCGGCAATCGGACGAAGCGTCCGGGTTGTTGAGATATCCGCCAAAATTCGAGATGTACTGTGCCATATAAGTAGCACAACCCTGTCCGCTTGGAGGTTGAATGGTGACAAGTTCCTTTTCGGCGCAAGTAATGGTTTGATGTCCAATGGCTGGACAAACGGTTACGAATTCAGAATGACGGAGTAGCATTTATAAGACAAATCAACCAACCTTGCCCAACAAGGCCTTCTATGAGATAAGTGAAAGGCGAGAGATGATACATCCATTTCCACCATCCTAGTTGTTGGAACGGTTGCAGTACACCATCGCTAAAAGTGTACTGTATTAGCAATAGCATGCGACCGGAGCTCGAATACTCACAATGTAAGAACGAAAGAGAAACACAAACTATAAAGCAAACCGGCGATCTCTGCTGATGGACTGAGTGCAGCAACAACTAGGGCGATAGTAGTGTAGTAGATCGGGAACGAAACGCCGTACAAAAAGTACGTGAAACCGGCACGATCGGAAGAGAAGCCGACCGTCCAGAAGAAACAGAGGAAGAACAACGAAGAGCCAAGGATGTTCCACGGTATCTCAAGAGCGATCTGGGCGAGTGTTAGAGCAGACCAGTGGTACATCCGACTGGATCGTTCTCGAATCTCGTATATACTCCTCATCTAAGAGAAAAGGTCAGTAGAGGGACTAACTTCACGGAATAAGTTTACGTTGATGTAGGGAACGTGGATTTGGTTACCAAGTGGAGCACTCTGTAAAGTCGTCAGCCCAAATCAAAGTCCAAAACAAAAATATCACGAACAAGAATAGTGCCCATAAAGAGTGCCTGTAATCTTCGTGTCAAAACGATGTAAAAAATCCAAGTGAAAGGAACGTACAAATAACTTGTTTTGACTGCCTTGAATAGAGTCCTTGGATTTCCAGAAGGTGAAGCCGATAAGCAACCCTCCGAATATATTCATAGCAAGTTTCGACATTAGATATGTTGGGTCTCTCCAAAAAGCCAAGTGCTGGCGTTTCAGTAGTTCAACCACTTGATAGGTCCAGGACGTCGCGAATGTTGATTTCAGAGTTGACTCAACGGCGGGATGTTTGCGACCTTCTGCATGAATATTGTCCAATGTCTCTTGTAATTCCGTTCGCATGTCAGAGGCGAGCCAGACATTGTGCCAGTCTTGGGTACTGGTGGCTGTAGCACCTGCGCCGATGACATCGAGCATATACTCAGCACTGGGGGATAATTAGTACAATTTCAAAGCCAGAAAAAAAGGGCGCTCACGGATTCTCACGGGGATCGCAATGGCGAGCGCCGCCACGCTCAAAGTACTCGATAATATATTGAGCATTTTCTCCTATATCGCCAAAGAAGACAGTCTTGCCTCCTTTAGCTAGGAGAAGCAAGCGATCAAAAGACTAAGCATTAGCAAAAGTCAGCAGGAAGTCAACGAAATAGAATCAATCACAGTACCGAAAATAACTCCGCAGAAGGTTGGTGAATGCTTATTATAATCTTAGTCAGTGAAAGAGTTTTTAGAAACGCGTATGACTTACGTGCATAAAATAGCTTGTCCGTTGTTGGCAAGCTCGCGGAGGAATGCCATAATTGCCCAAGCACTCTGAGAGTCCAAACCAGAGGTTGGTTCATCAAGGAAAAGTAATAATCTTGGCTATAAAGTAGTATACTCAATAAACCTCGACCCATCATGGATCATTTATGAGTCACCTTTGCGGCCAGTTCAACGCCGATTGTTGTTCGTTTACGGTGCTCGACTCCAAGTGTCCCAACCATCGCGTCTGCGTAAGCTTCCAGACCGCACATTTGTAGACACTTCTCGGCACTGGATAGTCGCAAGTGATATTGGTTATTGACCGAATGGATAAGTAATGTAAATAAGCTTACTATGCATCTTTCTCAGCCGTAGGGACGGAGGCTGGTTGCCGTAGCCGAGCAGAGAAAACCAGAGCTTCACGAACTGTGGTCGTTGGAACGTGCGTATCCATCTGTTGAACATAACCTGTCTGCGCCTGGAAATCTGAAGGTAGAGCCTGTCCGTTGAGGAAGCGGTCCCCTGTAATAACGCCAGTGCCTGTACGCTCCGCGAGTACATTTAGCAAGGTTGTCTGAGTGTAATTGTAAATAAAGATAATGCGAATGATTGTCAAATTGTACCTTGCCGGCACCAGATTCTCCCATCAGTGCTGTCAGTTTCCCAGGAGCGACGAAGCCGGATATATCATTGAGAAGTTGTCGTTGACCTCCCGTGACGGGAACTGTGTAGTTTATATGCTGCCACGAGAAGATGTTGGTCATCTTTGGCTGAGACGCAAGAGCCTCTTGAGCCTCTTGTTTCTCCACCTCAGAAACGACCTCTTTTTGACCACTAGAAGAACGGGTGGATTGACCCTTCTCCTCGTCGCTGGCATGATCATCCTGATCAGCCATTGGCTTAGAACCGCTTTTGAAAAGAACCATAGATTGCTGAGAAGCGCTGCCTGTGTTGAATTCGGTGAAGAACAGCAGCCACGAGATGAAGAAAACACCAAAGGCGATGATAATACCAAAATTCTAGACCAGTGGGACAGCTGGTTAGAAAGTTTGCGAGTGAGCAGCGACCTAGGGCTTACCCTCCAAAGGTTTTTATAGTAGTAGCCATACGAGAGACCAATAAAAGTATCTCCGTTCACAGTTGACTGTCCCGGTTGCGAGCCAACCACAGAACAAACTTGATTGGCGATAGTGATCCCTTCATATCCGGGTCCACGAGGAATGAGAGAGCTGCACTCTCCATTGATGGTGTGGAATTCGTTCGCTATCAAGGATTCGAAGGCATATGTGACAGGCTGCGGAGCGATACATCTCAGAACTATGCGCATGCAAAACAAAAACCCCTTACGTTAATCCAAGTAATCCAGCGTAACGCTCCTATCATACTGGGCCGAGGAATTTGATACCCAGTGTAGAGGGAAAGAACAAGGAGCAGAACTCCGGCGATCGCTTGAGCAGGTGCCGGAGATTTGAATGAAGCAGCAAGTCCTCTGAAGAAAGCTTTCATTGTGATCGTGACTGATATAACGAAGAGGAAGAATATACTTGAAGTTGATTAGCTCATGTTCGGAATGGTTAGTAATAGAGGCGTACAAGAATTGGGCGGCAGTTTGCTGAAGTCGTACTGAAAAGTACAAGATCAGAGAGAAGACGGCGATCGTTATGAAGGTAAACGGAATATCCACAGCCGTCATTGCGAGAGCCTCGACCATGGGGTGATACATACCCGCTCTCTGGTGACGGAGAATGATTGGCCGTTGTGCAAAGAGAGCGGGGATTTCGGACATGGAGAACAAAGCTGGGGCAAAGGTGGAGCTACACTGCAGTATTAGGGAAATCGGTAGACATAGCTTCCTTAAAGCTTACAAGAAGATGACACCTCCACGAGAGAAGAATGCTGACGTTGCGACTGGAAGATTGAGGAACATTGTCCCCAAGATTACGGCTTGGAAGGCAAACACGCTAACGTAGAGTGAGGTCAATAAATATGAAAGTTCAACTTATCGACGTACAAGGTTTGGAGCAGCTGTGTAGTTAGACTTCCTCTGAGGATTTGTGCCCGCCGAACCATAGCTATTCGCACTTGCATTGGCAGTGAGATCGTATAGGGGCTCTGTTAAAGAGGTCAAATAGACGAAACAAACGGCAGCGAGGACGAACCTTTCGACGAGCATGATGGGCGTGCTCTTCTTTAGCGCTATGTTTGTATTCTGTGATTTTCTCCGATTTCCCAACATGCTCTTTCTTGTAAGACTCCATGTCTTCGATGTTTCTCTGTCGAACCTCCGATCGCTTATAGTAATCAGCAAACTCCGCTGCTGTCTGAGGGATTGGATGGCCTCGTTTTTCAACAGGTCGGTCTTCTTCCTTCACTCGGCTCCTTCCGTTCGGATCGGTTACTGCGACAAGGAAATCGGGAGTTGTTTGTCGAGGAATAGGTTGATACCCCATCTCGATGAAGTATTGCTTGGCTTCTGAAGCAGGGCCGTAGTAGACCATACGGCCTTCGTAGATGACGCAGACTTTGTCGAAGACTTCATACAGATTCTCACCAGCTTGATAAATGGACACAATGGTCGAGACCTTGACCATATTCGTGGCTATCCGAAGTGCGCGTCCAAATTCAAGGGCAGTACTTGCGTCGAGTCCACGCGTAGAACTAATTATCAAGGCTTAGCAAACTTGCTTTCAAGCAGCTAAATCATAACGTACTTGTCCCAAGATGTGATCCGGCTTCTGGTGGCGAGCGTTTCACTGATTCTGGAGGGACAAAGTCAGCTTTCGTAACAATTAACGGCGGAAACAACATACGAAACCCGTTTCTTCTCTCCACCGCTAACGCCTCTGATTGCCTCATTGCCAACAGGAGTATCTTTCACGTGGTTCAAGCCAAATATTGTTCTCTGAATTTCGGTAATCTTGTCGATGTGTCCTTGCCTGGTTGAGCCAGGAGGCCTCTTCTGAGGAGCCCTGGTGGCAGCGGCAAACCTAATAGTCTGATCGACGGTAAGAGTGGGATAATGAATGTCATCCTCTGGCGAGTAGCGGACGTCGCCTCGATAGTGTTTTGCTACAGCTTCTGGTGTGAGTGAGTCGTAGTAAACGTTTCCCTCAATTTGATGAAATTCGTCGCGTTGATTAGCCAAGACTTTGAGAAATGTGCTGCATCCAGATCCAGGGCGCCCTAGTACAACTAGACCTATTCTGAGAGCGGGCTCAAGGGGTATAACTTTGAGACTTACGGAGCATCTCTCCCGGCCTGACAACACCTTCAAAATCGGTAAGAATATTCCGAATGGCGGGATGACGTGCTTTCTTGATGTTGCGGAAAATGTTGATAGGATTCAATAGTCCGCCGATCGTTGGCTGAATGCTGGCGGACGCGCCGAGTCCGACAACACCAAGTCCTTCAAAAACAACGCCAAGCTTTCGTGTCTTAATATTCGCGTCGTGGACCCTATAAACGAGATAAGATCAGAAGACGTCCGGTGACCGCCTAACGCTCGACGTACCTCTGAACGTAACATTCTAAGACTTTCTCAAAGTCAAAGGCTTGCTCATCGTCTAATGTGTCATTGGAAGAATCCTCATGCTCGGAGACGGTGGGGAGTGATACAACCGTCTGATTGGTTTCTTCAGATGTTCGTTGCTGCTCGCTTATCGTTCTAGACAGTTGAGAGAAACCACTGGGGTCAAAATAATCTCGGGGAGTGTTATAATTGGTACTGGTTGACATCGTTTCACCCTCCTATCGAGTGACAGAGTCGGACACAACGGTTCGGTAACGCGAGGTCAGTGTTTATGGCGTCGGCGATAGATGTGAGCGAGGACAGATAGGATGCTAGAAGCGGGTGATCGTAAGTCCTTGAGTGAAAAGGGCAAGGGCAATTGTACTTATAAGCGATTGTGCTCCAGTGGGAGAATAGCCCTGTCGGAATGGAGGTGGTGAGAGCCCGCGTGAAAGGAGACAGCAGGAAGAACAAGCTCTCACTTAAGACAGTTTTGTCATGGCCTATTGGTCAAGATCGTAAGCGAATATTTCGCCTATCGGCCGCCATATTCAAAATTAAGGGGACCAGGAGGCATCCCCCGAGTGGGACAGAGTTGATCGTCATTGGTCAGACTTGACCATCGGCTCCAAAGAATTACTGCAGCTGATTTTGAGTGTTGCATTGAATCAATCTCCTCATACAACTGAGACGCTGGTAGAGGGCCCTGTTCGATAAGTCTCCAAAGCAATTTAATCGTGAGAATGGGCTCGGATGGACGGTTAGGTGCAAGCGGCACAGCTCAGTAATTGCTCTCCACAAGAGTTGCCGTACGAGTTCGTCCTTGATCCCGTCGTGCTGTTGGTTCTAAGTTGCAAAACGTCTCGAGAATTTACGGATCACGAACCCAAGCTGTGGATGTAATATCAATTGTCAATGTACTGCGCATCCTGACATACTTAAATGCCCTGACCTTCGAAGTCTAAATAGCTCTATCACAAAGGGAGATACTCGCCAGCGTCATCATCATAACGTAAGTGAGTTCATACTTCACATTGTATTGAACATCATCGGCACGCGCAATCGAGTCCAGCGATTTACTACACTGTAGCAGGCAATGATATCGTAACTCGTTCAAGTACATCGAACGGCACAAGTTGCTGAAAGCCTCTCATTGAAGCGAAACTAATGTTAAAAGCGCTTGTCTGACCAGCGGCTGCTCGAAGATTACGAACCGAATATTACGGCGGCCATTCTGCCTGAGGTAAATCATGACGCAATGCTGTTTACAAGGCGCTTACTTGTCCAATGTAAAACCAGACCTAAATGTTTAGGCGCCCTAAATATTGCCGCGTAAGGTTAGAATTGACCACACGTGAAAGAAAATCACATACATGGCAAATCGGTATCACCTGTAACATCTAAACTCTCAAATAATGCAAAATCACTCAGGAAAAGGAGGCAGACGATCCATCGAAAGCAAATGAAGAAAAGCCATGGTACATACACAGCCTAATCTCGAAAGCACGATCATTGACTCAAGCTTTCGACTTCGTTTTCTTGCCTCTTCCACCGAAGGATTTCCCCTCAAATCCAGGTCTTGCCTTCTTGCTCTTCAATTTCGTCGAACTACTGCCTTTGACGACCTTCTTATCTTTCCGTCGCTCGTTTTTCATAGCGATGTTATCTTCACGCTTCTTCTGACGAGCAGCCATTGATGCGGTGAGTTGTTCCTTCTTCTTGCCCCTAGAGGCAGAAAGACGAATCAAGTTAGCGATTGAGATGGAAAAAGTACGAGCAAAGCCAAAAGAGTAATATAAGAAGAAGAAAAGACACTGACCACTCTTCCTTCGATTTTTTCTTCTCTTTTTCTTTCTTTTTCGCAGCCTTCTTCAACCTGCCTTCGTCATCTCTCACCTTAACACCCTCCAACCGAGCCTCTGCTTTCATCCATTTCTCCTTTTCCTCGATAGCTTTCCGCTTTTCATCAGGAAGAGCAGCAAGCTTGTCTTTTCGTTGACTCAGAACTGCGAGAGCTTGCGTTGGATCTGAAGGTGTTTTAAGCTTTGATTTAAACGAGCTGGAGGTAGATCCTGCTAATGTGCCATATGCAACCTTGGTTAAGGACGATGAAGATGGGTCTGGTGCGGAATGAGGATGGTCGGGGACAAGCAGCTGCGTCTGAATAGAACACTGATGAGATATGTAAGAACGAATGATAAAAACATTGGCTTACCTTCGTCAAATTCCCTTTGGCGTTCTCCTCTTTCTTCTTGCCTTTGGATTTCCTGCTCTCTTCTTCTTTCCTCTTCTTCTCTTTCGTTTCTTTCCTCCGTTTTTCACGCAAAGCAGCGCGTTGTCTTCTCCGTTCCTCCAACAACCCATCCTTGTCCCCTGGTTCTGACGGATGCCAACCACGTCGTAGAGTAGCCATTTTCGCATGTAGCTTGTCGCGAAGATGGGAAATGCCTTGTGCAGGAGGCATAGGCGTCAAAGGATTTTCATTGTCTTCATCGTGCATAGATATGTCCCCATCAAGATCAACGTTCATAGATACATCCTTAAGTTCGTCGTCGTCTCCCTCTGCTTCGTCATCGGAGGAGGAGGCTTTACGCTTCCCCTTCTTTTCGTAGTTCTCCTTCTGGATGTCAATGATCGACTTGTGGTTAGCAGGATCGAGCTAGTGAAGGTTAAAATTGACAATGTCAGTATCAATTCAGAGCAAACGACCTGGTTCAAGTCGGAATATTCACCTTGTCTCTCTTAGCTTTTTTCGAGGCCTCTTTCACAGCTTGCTTCGGCGCTTTCAGCTTCTTACTGTGTTTCTGATATTTTGAAGCAATCTGGTCAATGCACCCAGAGAAATCATAAGCCTTATTTCACTTCATGATTCACCGTCGTTATTTACCTGTTCATCCGCATCGTCGTTGACAATGTAATATTGCGCCGGTATTAGCTTCAGCAATGCCTCGAACGCATCGTTATGTTTCTCCAGCGAAACACGAAGGACGGAGGGAGGAGTTGGCATCCTTTAAAGTTTGACCACGCGTCGCGTGCAGTGATGAAGAGAACAACGAGTTAACTGAGGGGCGTCTAGAGCGTCAAGCACGACGGGAACAGCGATGAGCGAGCAAATTGAGTGATGGGGATTTCGTGAGAAGAGTTCGGCGCTGTTCGGCCCGCCCTCCTGATCAGGGTTTTGCTCTTTGTTCTTCGCCAGCATCTTACTTTTAGCCAAAGTTACATCTAGAAGTAATCTTAAAGCTAAAAAGCTTTCGTTATTGAAATCATGTTTGACTTTAAACCTCCCAAGAAACAAATTCTCACACAACCTCAACTGGACGCTTTCCAAGCATCTTCGACTCATAAGGCGATCGTTACCTACATCGAGACGTTGAACGAAAGTGTCGTAGGAGTGAAGCTGAGCGACAAATGTGAGCCTCTATCAGAAGTTAGTCTCTCGAATATTATTCCAGCCAGAGCGGTCGTAATGGTCGACAAGATCGCTGAACACCCGAACTCAATAGGGTGTCAAAAGTGTCCTCAAGATCCTAGAAAACGTAGAGCAAATCGCAAAGGATACTCCTGCCGTGGATAACTCTGGGTCTAGATTTGGTAATCCTGCCTTCCGGGTGTTTTATGACAAAGTCCAAGAGGTGCGTACTGAGTAAAGGTAATAATTCAGCAATGAGCTGTTGCTGAATCATCGACATTATATTTAGGTTTCGCCAACATTGCATACTTCCCTATCCGGTCTCCCTGTTGGTGCTATACCTGAGCTAACGGCTTACTTCACTGAGTCGTGGGGTAATAGGACAAGGATAGATTATGGATCAGGAATGGAGCTGAACTTTCTATGCTGGCTGTAAGCTTGATAGTCAGGCCAATCTAGAAATCCCAGACACTGACAAACTTCTAGGTACTGTTTAGAAAAAGTAGGCGTCTTTGCTCCGACAGACCACAAAGCCATCGTCATTCAAATCTTCTGGCGTTATATCACCCTGATGAGACTTCTCCAATCGACATATTGGCTAGAACCTGCTGGCTCTCATGGAGTATGGGGCTTAGACGACTATCATTTCTTGCCTTTCCTCTTTGGAAGCGCTCAGCTTAGAGATCACAAATACATCAAGCCGAAAGCGATTCATGATCAAGAGGTTGTTGAGGAGTACGCGAAAGAGTATATGTATTTTGCTTGTATAGAGTGGGTTAACAAGGTACATCTGATAGTTCTAAACCATCGGAATAGCGATAATTAACATTCTTTGCAGATCAAGACGGCATCTCTGAGATGGCACTCACCAATGCTCGACGACATTTCTGCAGTACGTATCCTATCAGCCCAGCATATCACGTATCACACTGACTTTTGGATCTGTGAAGGTAAAATCATGGTCCAAAGTCAACTCCGGCATGCTCAAAATGTATCTTGCAGAAGTCCTAGGCAAACTTCCCGTCATCCAACACTTCCTCTTCGGCTCAATCTTCCCATACGACGGCCCAATAGTCCCTCGAGCTGAGGTATCAAACGGCCTCGATCATACTGGTCATGCGCACGACCATTCAATGGATCTTGGCGGAGCCGGCCAACAAGAAGTCGGTTGGGGTGATTGCTGTGGTATACCCGTACCCTCTGTCTTCGGTGCTGTTGCAGCTTCGAGTGGGCCAGTTCCATCTTCAACTTCGAATATTGCTGGGAGAGGGGGCATAGCTGTTGAGAGTGGTAATTTGAAAGATTTGAGGGCGAGTAGACCGGATGTACCTCTGGGGACCTTCGAGAAGACTTCGATGGCAGGTATTGAAGGAGGATTGCAGAAGTTGAAGTTGAGTGGTCCGGGAATTAGACCCGTTCCGTTCGATTAGAGGTGAATCAGGGCTGTAATTCACAGGCAATTTCTACAGTGTGTGCACTCCCTGAATCGAATATACCTGCAGTTTTTAATGTCACTTAACACCCGTTCAATATTTATTGCACCCTCGCACTCCTCAAGTGATCACTTTGGGTGGATATAAGCGCTGTTGACGCACATTGCGTCATCTATTCAGTGTCTAATATCTCACTTATTTGCGTCGATTTTAGGCATGAGTGAAACTAGGTTTGTCCGAATATCAACATAACCATAACATGGCTCATCTATCAAGCAGCTTCTTCCCAAGTATCTATCCCAGCTGTTTCCTCATATACATTCGGTTGGATCACATTTAGAGACCGGATTGAAGAACTTCTGGAACCTCTTCGTTTGACTGAGTTACAAAGGTCCTTGAAGCCAAATCTACCACCTATCAGGTTGACCCTTCGTAAGCAATCTCAAGCATTGGCGCTGTAAATTCTGTTTAGATCCTAATCCTTGTAACTCAATGTTCAGCAGTCGCGATATCCAAATTGTGAAAGAAGCATGTGGCAATGACACCGATCGTGATTGTATTATTTTATATATCCTGGTGTAATAATTCTCGAAAAGGCCTGATAAAAGAAGCAAAGGATTCAGACCTTGCAAAGATCATGAGGAAGGCCGTGAATTCTCCAAACGAAATGAAACAACCTCCTTGGTAGATGAGATCAGTACTTGAGAACTCATGTGGAGACGCAAGTTTACATAGCCTGTCAAGAATAACAATTATCCCAAAACAATGTCTAAAAGAAGCTTCAAGGCAGAGCAGATCTTTTTAAGCTGGTACTATCCGATATTCGATAGTATTTGCATGAAGTCACAAAAAAAAACAAATATGCCTAGGCACTATCCAACAGCAAACCTGTGTGCAGAACTGACAATTAGATTCTCTATGTAGCCTCCCCATAGTTTACGCAGCATTCTGCATCGGAGTTGGGCTCACCAGTAGGACCAAAGTAGGACATGCAGGTATCCGCATGCCTACCTTAGGAATTCCAAATTTGATCGTCTCTTTCTTTTGCATTCCTTATCCTTATTTTTTTTAAAAAACTTCGCACTGGCGTTCACCTCAGGCTGTTTGTCTTTCGGCTTGCACCACAAAGGCTGCTGTCATGTATATCTTATCTTGGCCGGCCGTAACCGCCGAACCCATAGCGCACCAGTATCCCACGCCCTGCTGTGCTCTAACCTCTGTGAGGCTCTGTGACCTTGTTCGTTACCAAGCGCTACCCGACGGCTCACCTTGTCTGAAACCTTTCAGTAAACCAAGTCAGCAGTGTCATGGACGCAGAACTGCAGAATGAAGAAGTGGTTGAAGGACCTTTGGCCCGGTCTTCAACTTCCCCAGTGCTGACGGAACAGGGATCAAGTTCGAGCTCAGGTTCATTTCCTGAACCCTTGATTTCTGGATCGAACCTTGGCTCATCAACGACTTCAAGAACTGAAGGATGTAGGCCTGACTCAAATACGATGATAACGACGGCTGCGCCCGAAGCAGAGGTTATCGCCGAATTTAACTTGACTCTCCAAACACCCATCACGCCTTCTCCAAACCCACAGAACATGGTTCCTGCTCCAAAGCTGTCAGCAACGCCAGTACACGCCAGCACCAAGGTCACCTCTTACTTCCCAACTAACCCCGACATTATACTAGAAATAACGAAATATATCGCTGTGTCATATCTTCACCCAGACCCTGAACTGGTCTTGCAGGATGCACGGAATCCTTTCCTTGAGGATGGCAGCGACGATTTAGATGATAGTCCTATTGGTACCCCGCAACCATTGACAATTCCAACATCTCCACTTGCTATTCTGCATCGGACAAGACAGACTCTTCTTTCAACCGCATTGACATGCAAACGTCTCCTTGAACCGGCGTTGGATCGATTATGGCGGCATCTGGACTCGCTCTTTCCTCTATTGAAGCTTTTACCGGCTTTCGTGAGGAGCGATGGGACTTGGGTGGGTGTCTCTGTGCGCCCCTTCTATTTCGCTTGTTCTTGATGCTGCATAATGCGCGGGGTGCTAATACGAAATTTCATCTTTATTAGGTTCTCCGAGGCCCAATTACCCAAGCCCACTGGACTCGCTTCGATTATTATGCATTTCGAGTGCGCGCCTTCACGTTTACCCGAGATCCCGACACATTGGACATCGCGATGCATGTTTACTTCCGCTTGGCTCAGCTGCGAGCTGCATACATTCCGCCATCCACATCGCCTTATATCTCTTCCACAAGCGACATAATTTCTTCCCAAACCCTTTCGAAAGGGCTACCTCTTTTACCAAATCTGCACCACCTCCACTGCCCTTGTACATCCCAAACCGATTTCCTCATTTCAGGCATCTGCTTATTCCTATCCCCAAGCTTGAGAAGCCTCAAATTTGAAGGCATCTCGAGTGTGGAAGATAAGCTGTGTGGAACAGTCCTGTATGAGCTGCTGGGTGAGAACTCCGACGGCGAGTACATCGAACCCAGTGGAGTCTACAAGAAACAACAAGGAACTGACGATTCACAGTATAAATCGCAGCTGCACCAGTCCTCGCTCGAGTGCGTAACTCTCCGTGGTCGTGGTCTCTCGTACGACACACTTCGTATGCTACCTCTCTACTCGCATCTGCGAGTTCTCTCAGTTGAAGGCATGGGCGACGCTCTCACCTCGTGTGTCCTGAAGGGAATTGGGAGGTTGGAGTGCCTCAAGGTCCTGGGAATCGATTTTGCGAACGTTATTTGGGACGATGTGATTGGAGAGACCTCGAAAGCCAAGACCGACGATGAAGCAGGAGAATTCAAGGAACTACGCAGTCTAGCCATCATTGCTCCTCTTGGAGTTGCACACTCCTTCATCAAGCGTTTAAGCACCAAAAACCTTGATACAATCTCAATTGAATCGCCTTTCGCCAACCCTCAAAACCTCACCCTCACTCACCCACAAGTCTCTAAAATCGACAAAGACACCGTCATTTCGCACCTCGCTTTAACATGGTCCCAAACTCTCCACCGCGTTGAACTGGTCTTGCAGCCTCGAGACGACGACGAATCCGAATTTGATCATGGTCTACCGATGCCTGGCGCGCCAATGATGCCTCCCATCGCTCCACCTCCTCAGATGCCTGGAAATCTTCCACCACCGCCTATGGGAGGGTGGATGGTCGCACCTCCACCGCCAGCTCCCAATCCACCTCTAAACAACCCACCGAATCCACCTAACATGCCCAACCCTCAACCTCCCGTCATTATAGTGCAACCACCACTACCTGCTCCCCCTGCACCACCGCCAATGCCTATGCCCGCTGCGACATCTAGTACCTACTCGAATCCGAATACTATAACACTGAATACGCTGGGTCCGTTGTTGAGACTTACAAAGTTAACACATCTGAGGGTTGAAGGATATCCTACGTCTCTGAATGATGAGGATGTGAAAGAGATGGCGGCCAGTTGGGATTGTTTAGAAGCGTTGGAGTTGCCTTTCACTTCTGTTTCTGCATTGAATGAAGGTATATTTTTTGAGCTTTCTTGAATTTAGCTACAGGATTGACCTGAAACATGTTTGTAGGTTCCAACGAGCTTAAGAAGCCAACAACCAAGTGTTTAGCGGTCCTCGCAAGATCATGTCAGAACCTGAGATCGCTGAAGCTCAGTTTAGACCTCGATGGTGTATCTTCATTGCCTCTCCCATCCATGCAACCAGATTCTCCGCGACAAGCCTCTTCGTCTCGTTGGCCCCAAATTTACACGCACCCTCTAACGCACATCTCCCTTTCACCGCCAACCACCTTCTCCTCATCACCCACATTCGCGCCTCATCATCATCACCACGACGAAGCAGACGGTGTCTTCGAATTACGCGACCTCCTTCATCTCGCGCGACACATCGATGCGTGTTTCCCAGAGATCAAATGCGTATCGATGTTTGATGGCCTTTCGTCGAGTGGGGGTATTGATGGCCTGTTGGGGACTGGATCGTTCTGGAGAGATTCGTTTGAGGATGATAGTGGGTATGGAGGGGTAAATGATTTCGCGAGTGTTTTCAACTACACAGGAGAGCCGGAGAGGTGGCATGCGTTGAGCGATACGGTTAGGATGTATCAGGGTGTGAGGAGAGATGCTGTGAGAGGCGAGAGATGGAGGTCGAGAGTTCATAGCGGTTTGGAAGCCTGAATGTGGAAAAGGCAGCTTCTCGCATGCATCTAAAACGTTTGGGCGTAAATGATTTAACTGTTGGATGGACTTCTTGGTTTACAGCGATTGATCAATGTACAACTATCTTGCTTTCGTGTTGTGCGATTCTTTTCAATGTAGTTGATTTTTCAATGATCGTGCCGGCGCAAATAAAGAGCTGCGCATGTTAGAAATCGATTCACTATTCAAATACAACAGACTTTTTCTGAGGAGCAGGGCGGAAGACGCTTGAATCACACATCCGAATAGCTTTTGGAGAGTACTTTTGAAACACGATACCCGCCGCCCCAAGGGTGTTTGCGACGATTGAAGGATTCTTTGTTGTCAATACAACATTTTATTTTCGTTGTGGCCGCGTGTAGTCTCTAACTCTTCGGGCTGATGGGAAAGTGCGGTGCCAATCTCGCATCCTTGTCCAGCCTCCTTGTCAACAACAACGCCCATATCCGAGTCAAGTCCGAGAACTCGGCTACCGATTGACAGAAAGTGTCTGCTTTTGATAGTATTCCTTGTATTTTCACTGCATGCTATGGCTTTTCAACCTTCTTGTTCCATGAAAGTTTGGTAAACTGGGTTTGAGTTCTATGGATAGGGTGACATGGGAGACTGTCGTTCGTCTAGCCCATTTATTTTAAACAAAAATATCTTCACATTATTCCAGGCATTGCATCATCTCACCTCATGGACGATGAATCAACATTTCGTCTAAAATTATGCAAAGACGTCTTCTTGACCAACTGTATGCTTTGATCCATGGGATCAGCCTTGTCATTGGACGAGGTGAGCTATTCTCAGCGAAAGTCTGTAGCTCGCTTACCAGCTCCGAATGACTTCAGATGGCTTCCTAGAACTTCTTTCAAACCCCAGAAGTTCTTTTTTTGAGATAGGAAGATTTTATTGATTCGCGATGGCCGGAGTAGCAATGTGTACACACGATCGACTTCGGACCTTTCAGTTTTCACCAGCTAAGCCATTTACTGCTTAGTTCTCCTCAATCTTCTACAAGTCTTTGGGTCAACGTTGAGGACTCTATCATGTCTCTCGAAAAGTCGGCGCATATTCAACGTGACGTGCCACGGAGAGAGCCCCTGGGTGAAATGTTTCCTCAACCTTCATACATCGCTGGTATTGCCTCGAACTCCTCAAGTTCCACTGATTGCATAGATCTTGATTCAGGTGAGATCAACGAGTTTGCAGTGGTTGCGGAAGGGGAAGAGCGCACGACATGGTTTGTTTGGATACTTGTCATGTGTTCGACAATATCTGGATTGCTCTTCGGTACGTGGTTGAGATATTGAATGCAAGTCCAGAACTAACTCGTTCACTGGCAGGTTACGATACTGGAGTCATTTCTGGGGCGTTGGTTACTATCGGCTCTGACCTTGGACCAGATACTTTGTCCAATGGCCAGAAGGTCAGTTATTTGAACTGGAGATTGGTCAACAAATATAATCTCAGATGATCTCTCGTAATAACAGGAATTGATAACCTCTGCCACAACCCTTGGAGCCTTGCTAGGTGGCCTCGTCGCTGGAGTTCTCTCTGACTGGACCGGTCGCCGCCTTGTACTGGGCATCGCGGATATTATCTTTATCGGAGGTGCTATTGGACAAGCTGTCTGCCATGACGTATGGAGTATGGTGAGTACATCAAATATCTCAACTCTTTTGAGTTCGACATTTGCATCCCTGCAAACGTCAATGGACCCACAAACCCTTCCCCTTCCTTTGTCTCCCAAATTTCGACATCTATTTCATCATTTAATGCTGTTTACGTTATTGGACCCTTCTCTGACATTTCCTTTCATTCTTTTACACTTAAGATTGGCGGACGTTTCCTTATTGGTATCGGTGTCGGGCTGGCAGCATGTATAGCGCCTTTGTACATCCAAGAGCTTTCACCAACGAGACTAAGAGGCAGGATGGTTGTTTTAAAGTGAGATCTGCCACATCTTCTTTTTATTCAAGAACCACGACTAAATGTACTGTGGTTTTGAGTGTCGTCATGATCACTCTTGGTCAAGTGATTGCGTATGGAATAGGCGCCGGATTCTTTCATATTCACGGGGGCTGGAGGTGGATCGTGGGGCTGGGTGCCGTCCCTGCTGCTCTCCAGGTTGGATTTTTGTTCTTCCTCCCAGAGTCCCGTAAGTTTGTTTGTTCTCGTTCACAAATAATGTGACGAACATGGCCTATAGCCAGGATCCTGATGAGAAGAGGTGATAAGGCATCAGCTCGAGTTGTGATGAGCAAAATATATGCTTTTGCAAAGCCAGAAGAGCTGGATCTCAAAGTAAGCTTCTGCTAAACAACTCGCATCATAGATACCCATCCTTACTTGATCACGCTTACAGGTCAAAGCTTTACAAGCCGCTGTTAAACAAAGCATTGAAATCACTGAAAGGACGACGGTGTTTCAACGTTTCAAATCGATGTTCTTCGACCCAATAAACCGTCGAGCGCTGAGTACTTTCATTCCCCCGGTATTCACTTTCTAAGTTTAAACTGAATGCTATTTTCCAGTTATTGGATGCGGAATGCAGGCTTTCCAGCAATTGTGTGGCTTCAATACTCTCATGTACTATTCCGCCACTCTATTCAAAGAGATTGGGTTCAATCAACCGACTGCTGTCGGGCTCATCATCTCCGGAACTAACTTCATCTTCACTCTCGTGGCGCTTAAGTGGATTGACAAGATTGGAAGGAGAAAGATCATGATTTGGAGTGCACCGGGCATGTTTATTGGATTAACGCTAGCCAGTATATCTTTCCATTGTGAGTCAAGACTGTCGTACCGTCACTAGCAGGTATTGCATGCCGGGCGAATTTTTATATTTACCGAACCGATTTAATTTTGTCATCTTTGTAGATTTAACGAGGAAAACTGGTGGCGACCTCGTAGATGGTACGGCTTACTCAACGACTTGGTCTGCCTTCGTCTTGCTCTCGATGATCATTTTCGTTGCTTCTTACGCCACGGGGCTCGGCAATGTTCCCTGGCAGCAAGGCGAATTATTCGGACTCGAAGGTGAGACTCCACCTTTTCTATCGCTTCGCTGGACTAAATTATCTCTATCCCGAAGTTCGAGGAATCGGCACATCACTCTCGACCGCCACAAACTGGGCCGGCAACCTTCTAATTGGATCGACATATTTATCCTTGATGGACAAAATTACCCCAGCCGGGGCGTTCGGCTTCTACGCTGGCTTATGTTTCCTGGGTTGGTTATTCGTACTTGCTTGTTTCCCAGAGACAGCCGGTTTGAGTTTGGAGGAAGTCAAGATGGTCTTCAAGTCGGGCTTTGGAATCGAGGAAAGTGAGAGACTGAGAAGATCGAAGAAGGAGATCAAAACACGCGGAAAGGCACTCGGAGGAGCAAGCCCGACTGAGAAGGAGGATACCGTATGAAATGGTGTGCGTTCGCCGCTAGCATAAATTGGAACACTCAGGAGGCGACGTCAATGCGCAATGCAATAGCTCGCTTATTATCCGATCAGCAGCAGGGTTGCATTCATGTCATGTACTTTGCATCACTGTTATTTTTTCTTCACCACCCCCACGAATTCATGAACAAAGACTCCTCGATCCAGCTAACCTGCCCGCACCAGCAATACAATTACACTGTTAATCATCTTACGCTAGCTTGTTCTGGTTCCTTCTGCTGTTGACACCAAGGGGCTCCGAGCGAAGCGGGATATGAATCGGGGGTGTCAAAGCGCACATGTCAAAGCGCAACCCTGCTTTTAAAATTTCTGATACATTGGCAATCTATTCAGTGGTAACGGAGTCAGAACCAATTTTGTGGAACTCTATGCCAGGGTAGGTTCAGCTTTTCTTGGTTGCTGTCCACATGCTGGCTTTGTAAACATAGCCCAACATACTTTGCGCATTATTGGTATACGTCGTGTCGATCGCTCTTTCGTTCTGGAGTGATGAAGAGGCGGGGTTCGTCCATCAGAAAATGGGCCAACAAGGGAACAATAACCTACGGAGATCTCAAATCCCATCTTCGTCATGAGGGTCTTTAATTCCTGCATGTCGAGCTCAATAGATGGATCGTTGGTATTATTATTTTCCCAGTGCCATAGTAAAGGTCCTGCGGAGCATGATCAATTCGCTTCAAGACCTGATGAGAATAGGCAGGAGTAAGAGCGAACCAAGGTTGATCCAGATGCCTCCCAGAGCAAGGATTTGGTGGATGATCCGTAGATAGTTCACAATGTTCTTGGCCTGGTAGAAGTCTCAGTGTCAAGTGTACTGACGGGCATGAAATCGCTAACAGTATCGATAAAGAAGCAAGTCAGGATGGCGTCCCATTTGCCGTGCTGCGGCTCTTGCGGATCGGATTCCGTTCCATATATCTCCTCGAAGTCGCCTGAAAGGGAAGTCGTGAAGCGAAGTGCTTCCCAATGATGGTTCCTTGGCTCACCTGCAACAAGAGAGAAATTGGATCCTTCGGGCAGATCTGATGGTAAGACGTCTGGAATTGAGATCGCTTGCAAGATCGACTGTTGGTTCGGTGCGTTGGAGAAGGAGTGAACGTAGGGATAAATAGTATGTTTTTTTATCTCTGTGGTCCTGGGGAGTATACTCCGTTCATTGCAATCCAGAAAACGGCTTGAGTACTCACTTATTCAAGACGAAAAACGAGGACAGTAACATGTAGTGAGAGAACTCGTTTCCTTGGCAGGAGAACCCTAAGTGGAGATTTGAAGAGGCTCAAGTACATCAGGAACGGCGAACTTACCCAATTTCGCAACATCAAACGCTAAGCGTCCGAGGCCCGCCCCAGGAACCAGTACGCGAAGTTGATGCCTTGCAAATCTTCAGGTAAGAATCAGACCACATGTTCTAAATAGACAATCTGCACCGTTCTTCAGGCGGAACATGGGCATAATGAGCCACCAGGGCTTCCTTCAGAGGCTCATAACAAGAGTCACGCTCGATCTTCCCCTAAGCCAATGCGCAATGTGGATATACCAGGGCCAACGAAATAGAAGATTATATAGATTTACCTCTGAGCTCCAATCTCGAACAAATTGTTTTAGAGTACTTCGTAATTTATCGAAGTCAAAATCTGTGGGCTTGTATTTTTTTTGGATGTTACCCTTGCCATGTGAACCGTGTTTGAGATCGTGCGAGTACGAATGAGATCTGTCTACGGGATAAGCACGGTTAAGCAAGCCTGAAAGATCTTTCAATGGAGTAAACGCACCTTGATTGGTCGAATGAGTGTCATGGTGAGGAGGGATCTGGATCTGTTCCTCTCCTTGATCGTCACCCTGAAATAAATCTGTATCTTCCACAATCTGAGCCAGGAATTCTGCGTTCACAAGGATAGCCTTATCGACAGCGTCAAGCTTCTGCTTGTAGCCAAGTCCATCCAAAAGCTCTTGATCTCGCCGTGGCAAGGTATATATATCCTTCCGTCGACGATTATTGGCAGAGAGAGAATACCGTTCATAATTGTGAAAAGTACTGATAACATTCGAGAATTGCCTCTGTTCTGTATCTTTCAGAGAAAAAGCGCTGCGAGATCTAAGCCTAGGTACCTTCTTCGATGTCCTCTATGTTGGGCGCCATGAGTCTTGTTGAGAACAGCCGCAAATCAACGATAGCAGAAAGAACTGTAGTGTTTGACCCTGTTTGTCAGCTCATCGTCACCAACTGCGAGCACAACGTCGGCGACTTCTAGGCAATTTCTTTAATATCTGCTGAAGATGGTGAGTACACCAATCAAGAAGACCAAATGACATAGAAATGATGCATATTTAGGCTCGAAATGAAGAGAAAGCGCAGTCTATGTTGTACCGTTTTCGCGAAGCCCAAGCCGCCGAACTTGGGCTTGGGACGCGTGCTGACCGGAGACCCCGCATGGCCAGCGCTTGTAAGAGTCTCCGTGAGTGTGAAAGGTGGAGGGGAGAAATATTACGAGAGATCAGTCGAAAGGTCTCCAAAATCCAAGATGGTTCGTGCCCACTTCATATTGCAGAATTTTGGCTGGTTACAAACCCATTTCTACAGCTGGTCTCAGTGATTATGAAGTCCGTGACCTCAACGACGAGATCAACAAGCTTCTGCGTGAAAAGAGACACTGGGAGAACCAGATTGTCGCACTGGGTGGGGCTAATTACCGGCGGAATGTTGCCATGCTAGACGATGACGGGAAAGAAGTTCCAGGAACGAAAGGCTACAAGTGAGTACCGATTCATTTGGTCTATGCATAAACATTCATGTATGTCCTCCAGATACTTTGGTCGGGCAAAGGACCTTCCGGGGGTTCGGGAACTATTCCAAGGTCGGAAAACAGAAGAGGATGAAGAGAATCAAGTTCAAGCTTACTACAAAAAGTTCACGAACCAAGGCCCTGCATATTTTGGCGATCTAGATGAGGTTGACGGTAAACTTATGACTTACGAATTAAATGCAGAAGATGAGGGTAGGTGGCTTAATTTTATCATACACCTTGTCGCTAACATGATAACTCAGATTGGGATGACGCGTGGACGAACCTGCGTGAAGCAGCGGGATTTCCTCCAGACGCCCCAGTTCCAAAAATTCCTCGACCAGACGCCCCACTACCACTGTCTCGTCCCGATTCTAGGACAGGACCTGGTTCGTCTGCAAAGCGGAAAGCTGACGAAGGTAACATCACGATGGGTTCAGCGGGTGACGACGTGAAGAAGTCGAAAATCACATCTATGGCAGCAACAGCTATCGTGCCCTCTTCTAATTCTGCCAGTCAAGATGCCTCCCGGGCACATGCTCAAGCAGCGGCCGCGTACATCCCATTTTTGAGTGTAGATCACCTACTCCCTCCCACTCTACCCTCTCACGACGAGATGGAAGGTGTCCTGCTCGCTTTGAGGAAGCAGGCTTTGGTGGACGAGTACTTCGGAGATACCACTATCTCAGTCTAGGTTTACATTCACTTGCTATCTTTCTCGTGTTTTATATGGCCCCCACCCGATGCAATACCGCTCCAATTTACCGACTTGAAGATTACATCTTCTCATCACAATACATTCAATCTCCATACTTTCTCGATTCTGATGAAATGGCTCTGATTTAATTTGGATAGCCCTTTAGGTATTTCGCTTTGATGTGGATGCTCGATGAAATGTCTTCGACGCCTTCATGCGGGTGTAGGTCTACCATCTGGCGCTGTACTTCTCCATTTTGACCTTTTCTCAAGGTTGAAGTCGGTTTAGCACCGCTATCACAGATGGAAGTAAACTCATTGCCCGAATATTGTTTGTCGTGATTATTCTTCAAAACATGTGGGGTCGCTACAATGTTGCTTACTGGACCACTGTCTCTCTCTCGTATCCTTCGGTACATACCAACGACTCCACCCCTCAAGAATTACCTTTTTCAGCGTGTGCAATCTGCCCGCCGTTTTGGGCACATATGACTTGCCTTTTTCGATTTGTCCTTGTAGTTGCTATGAACCCTGGCATGGGTGACCGTATCTCCGCTTAGGCTGGAGCGAGATCTGTGCATCATCTTGGACTCATTTTCATGATGTACTTTGCGGTTGTATTCGGTTCCTGGTCCGTCCCTGCCTGGCAGCGCTAAAGGTGGGGTGACCAGCGAGAGGGTGTCCTTGTTCGAAAGATATAAAGGTCGAGCGAAATGGTTCTGTCACAACATCGCCCTGTCTCTCCTCATGTCACCAAGAGATCATAAACCACGGCTCGACGGCGCTCAGTTCGTTGCCTTGTTGCTCGAGACACTTCTTCTTGGTACGTCTTTCTCCCATCGTTTCACTGCGCAGCTGTCTGATAGTGTCGTCTCCAAGGCGTGTTTTATGTTCTCCTTGTCCAAACGTTTGAAGCTTTATGGTTCCGAGCAAAGACTAGACGCGAGGGGTTTTTCAAACCTATGACTATCTGCGCAATCGTGCTCCTCGTGACCATCACCGCTGTACGTGTTTCATCCAGTTATATAGTCTTCCAAATTTTACTCATCTATACATCAGCGATGGATTGTCGACGTTGCACTCACTTTCAGTGCGTTTATCCTGCCTGAGGAGGCGTACTGCGTTCAAACTGGCACACCAAACCCTGCCGAAATCACTTTCCTTACGCTTTCTGACCCGAAGTTCGTGGCGGGCTCCGCGATGTATGTGTCGAGTACCGTGCTAGGAGATGGATTCATGGTAAGTGCAACGGAATATTCTATCAAAAAATATTAACCTGTGTCCAGATCTATCGTCTTTGGATTGTATGGGGCAAGAACAAACTAATCGTCATTCCACCTATCTTACTTCTTTTGGCTCTCGCCAGTAAGTTCTTCGTGTTTGATATTTGGACTTCACTGATGTCTTCTCGTAGCAACTGGCGCTGTTTGCACTTATCTCTTCGACAAAGCTAATACCACAATTTTCGCCGCCGCTGGCTCCTGGATTACATGTTCTTTCGTTCTCACCTTCCTGTATGAATCATTTTTCCACCACCATGACGCACAACACACTAACGTACTACATCTAGTTGTAACTTATATTCTACGGGTAAAGTTGCTGTACCTCATTGACGATCTCAACCTAACTATCTCCAGTTTTAATTGCCCTGAAGATCTTTCTGTCAGGTCGAAAACTTCGTAAAACTCAGACGGAGATCGGACTTGGTTTATCGGTTTGTCTATCCTTACTCTGTTCCCGGCATCTAATGACCTCTTGCTATAGAAAGTAACGGAAATCCTTGTGGAAAGTGCTGCTTTATACAGGTATGTTTGGCTTTACCTTGGCTGGGATGACGTTGATCTCGTTTAGCTGTTGTGTAATTATATCTTTGGTGACTTACCTTATGGGATCCAACATTCAGTTCGTCATGGTGGCCATGGTGAGGATCTTACCAAGATGAGGGGATTGCTCTAGCTAACAAGTTATCTTCTAACGATTTTAGAACAACCCAATGATTGTAAGTTCTTTCAGCTTTACCTTTCATTGACGTGATGTCTAACCCGTCGCTTCAGGGAGTAATATTTTGCATGATCGTGACTCGAGCTCATAAAGCTGCGATCGAGAGCTCAAACCAATCTTACCAAAGAACTGGCGGAGTTCCCAACGTTGGAGGTGCAATGCCCATGCGACCTGTTGCAATCAAAATTACGACTCAGTCTCAAATGGATGGCGAAAATTCTGATAGTACCGACCGCAAATCTTCAGACCTTACCCCTCCTCCATCCCCGCGGTATCTTCGTTCTTCCAGGACCCTAGATGGTCATCGCAGCCCAGTTTAGAAGTCTTATTCATCAATCACATTGGAATATATACCTCATCATCGTGCTACCTTCTTACCTCTGTCCGAGAAAAGCGCAAATCAGCATTGGCCGGTGTGGGGATGTAAGATTTCGCTTTTCGAACTACTAACAATAATTTATTCCACTGAATTCCCCAATTTTGCCTCGCAATCTTTCCGACACGACAGTCGAGAAGACCAGTAATTTATGTAGTTTTCGCTCTCCTCGCCACTCAAATGACTATCTACGCCACACTACGTATTCACCACCTCCAATTACAGGTCTATGGCGAAGGTTAATGTCTGGATTTTTAGCGGCTCCGATTCAAGTGGGCGAGTTTTTATAGCACTCAAAAGCTTGAAGCGCGACCCCGAGATGTCCGGGTACCGTGCGTGTTCATAATCCATGAGACTCCGCAAAGAATTGACGTTCTGGATGATTTCTAGATATCTGCCCTTTGATGACCACTTCTCAGTACCTTAAGTTAAGTGTTTTTATCTCCTTGGCGTCTTCTAAGCGGCGGTTATCTTCACTAATCAAAGAATGCGAGCTGGGTTATTGAGTTTTGGCCGTGAAGATCGCCACCATGGAGATTGCAAAAACTTCACAAATCCTAAGCTTTGATCCGAGCTTTCTCGAAACTCAATCATTCTGCATTCCTGTTGTCTAAATTGTGTGCATGGACCCGGCGACTCTGTAGATACATCTGGATCAAACAGAAACATTGGCCCTTGATCGTTTTGGCCTTCATAACGGCTGTTTGTTTGGTCCTGATGCGATCTCTGGGAATGACTTGGATGGAGGCTCAGCACCTCAATCTGAATATTTTACTCAGTTCTTGAAAGTCGGGGAAACGCTACCCGTCACCGAGTAATGGCCCAAAGTGATGACCGAAACGATGACTATAGTCGGTGGTTTAACCGAAATCATGGCCTGGTCAGTGACTTGTAACTCTGTTAGTCGGACTAGGTTGGACGGTTGGACTTAAGCGCCAGTCACATCACGTGGTCACGGAAGGGCCCGACCATGAAGTCAAACGTCCGCCCGCCGCCATCTCTTCCTTGTGCAGAACTCCAGCGAACCAAGTTGCATTTCTGCAAGTGGTTAATCCTTCAATTTCCGTAGGTAAATGGTGGCCAAATTGAAAATAACTACTGCTCTAAGTAGGCCATCACTTGTCGAATTGCCATACACAAATTTGACGGCGACGTTCCAATTGTTTGTTGCAAACGCAACACATCAATGGCCTTCATGATGCGAAGGAGAATCGCATTGGCCACAATGCATGGTATATATTCACGGACCCGGATTTCAATCAGGTTTCATTTCTTATCCACTGTTGGCCTGTGGTGGCCCAGTCATGTTCCGCTTTGAATCACGAATCACTTGGCCATAAACTTCGGCCAGCGGCACGATATCCCATCTGATGGTTCTTAGGATCCTGGCGGTCCTGGCTCGATCGCAGCTCTGTAGAAATCTTTAGCGCGACCAGTAAACATTCACGCGACAGAGATTTTCCCTCTGGACTCCCATCCCCTTTGGTACACGTGAAGACCTCCGGTCGAAACATATAAAGACGCATTTGAGGATGTGGTCACCCAGCCATCTCACTACCTTTTCCGTCTGCCCGTTTCCCGCAAGAGTCCAGCAACGATTCTTAAGATGAAATCCGAAGAAACGACACGTCTCCTCCCCTCCAATGCTCAAAAGGAACGCCTAAAGTTCCCTCTTGGACTCGTCTCACCCACCGTCAGACCCTATCTAGAGCTGATCAGGTTTGAAAAGGTAAGCCACCTTCTCATGTTGATCGCCCACGTTACTTACAGCTCGACAGCCTACAGGGACAATTCTCATGTTCTGGCCATTTGGTATGTCATTGTCGACCGCGTCCGAGAGGTCTGGACACTGATCTGTGCTTCCAGCATGGGGACTCACAATGGCAGCATACAGAGAACAGCTCCCTCTAGATGTTTATGCTTTCGACCTCGTCAAGTGTCTCTTCAGCGCCTTCATTGTTCGAAGTTCAGCATGCACGATCAATGACATTTTTGATCGCAAGATGGATGCTGGTGTTGGCATGTGCTTCGCATCTAAATCTCCGTGGCATCGACAGCTAACAGCACAAGCAGAGCGTTGCCGAACACGTCCTCTAGCTAGCGGTCGTATTTCCGTATTTGCAGCCACCACCTACCTGCTCGTTCAGTACGCTATCGGCATCGTGTTCTTCTACGCCAATCTTCGCGACCTAGCGTGAGTCCGACCCTTTCAAACGGACCCTCAATTAAGTGCTGACCTTGCTCATCTGCTAGACTTTCTGTGGCTCTCTTCCAGCTTCTTCCGCTGTAAGTGCGCCTTGCGTACGATCTAAGGCGAAGGTTTGCTCACTCTTTACATAGCTTTATGATTTATCCGCTCCTTAAGCGTTGTACACACTGGCCTCAGGCTTGGCTTGGACTAGCTATGAACTTCGGATTGATCGCCTCATGGGTTGCTATCACTGGGTCACTCGACTCTAAGGTTATCGGAGCTGGCGTTACATCATGCTGGGGGTGCGTTTCTTCTACTTCAACACGCCTCGATTTGACACTAACTGCTAAATTTTATACTCAGATGGACGATGCTATACGGTTGATAATTCCTATTGCCCGAGATTTTCGCAATAATCTGACCCTCCCCACAGACACTATCTACGCCTGCCAAGACATCAAGGACGATATCAAAGTCGGTGTACGTTCCACCGCTATCCTGTGGGGAGCCTGGATTCGCCCTCTGTTGGTTGGGTGTGGGCTTATGTTCTTGGCATTCTTTGCCCTTGCTGGGTATTTGAACAATCAGGGACCCGCATTCTTTGTTGCCTCCATCGGTGGATTAGCTTTCCATTTGATCTACCAGTACTGTACCGTTGACTTGGAGGTTCCCAAAAGTTGCGGAGGTGAGGCCCGAATCCCTTTCACTCGGTGCTCCTAAACTGATCAAATTATTTTTCCAGATAACTTCATCGGTAATGGACGAATGGGAGCGATTATCTGGGCTGGGCTGATGCTGGATTACTTGCATTCTTTGGGCAAATTTTAGATTGATTTTTTTGATCTGTTCTACTCTCTGGGCTTTTAGCTTTGCTTTCGACTACCTTAGATCTTGCGACGAGACTTTATCTCTCGCCTATTCTCTTCAATCTTACCTCCATTATTCTTCACGTCATTTGTATATTTGGATTCGTGTATGTTGTATTAATGAAATAAGGTTCTCGTAGCCGCGAGAATACTCTTCATCTTCGTGCGTCTCGGATCAAATCCTCGCTTTGAAAATTCGTGTATTCAACATTCTTAGCAAGTCAGGTGGTGGAATAATCGATAGGTACACAGAAAACCAAGACCGATAAACAATAAGGGCCAGCCTTATTGTTTGTCGAAAGGGATCCTGACGAGCTTGTACCAGCGGATCAATCACAAGGTACTTTTGCCATCATTTTCAGCCCGATTTTCTCGGGTTTCGAAAACTGAACAATCAAGTTCGGTAGCAACTGTATCTGCTGCTTTATCGAATTTAGATCCACACGTCCTAGCAGTTAAGCGTCTATGACCTGTGCTGGATTGTGTTGAATTCAAACCGATTGGACTCGTAGACTCGGAGGGGGATACCTGATCACATCGTGGGAAGAAAATTTGCCACTTTTGATCCGGCGTCTCTCTCCATCAAAACAGTGATCCCAATCGCTCTCGCAGACTGCAGAACGCAAAAACGACTTTGGAACACAAAATATGTAGAAAGAAAAACCAATGGACACTGTGGGAATTGAACCCACGACCTCACGCAATTTGCATTACGTAATGCGAAGCGTGCGCGCTACCAACTGTGCCAAGAGCCCATATCGCTGACTCCATAACAACCATTCATGCAAAGCATTTATTTATATACGCGGGGGTTATCAAGGCACATCCGTCTTTCGGGATAACAATGACATCTTGAAGCGAATGAACGTTTCATTGATCTTATGTAAATTGTAATGGATACCCTTAAAGTCAAGAATTAGATTTACAAAAACAGGCCATCAACTGAAAGTCAGATTGATACTATTATCCTATTATCATCATTATTAACCCGTAAGTTACTAGTAATAACCGAGAAGACACCGTAGGCGAAAAAAACTAGCGTTTATGAGTCGTAATGTCCCATTTTCGCATCTAACAGTACATACTTAGTACTATAAGCACCCCAGGTCATCATCCAATTTCTATTAGAGCTTGCCTACCTACAATTCCAAATTTGTTGGTCGTAACATAATAACTTGGTTGTCTTCAGTGAAATATGCGTAATTTGGCAATATAGAGGACATGGTACAGTAATGCGAAACGTTGTTGAAGATCAGATACTTAGAGCCTACCAACTCAGCACGATCGACGCACGAGCGAAAAGGGACTGGGAGAGTAATTCGTATTCAAATCGAAGGTAGATAAAAGAATGAGTAGGTGGTTTTCATCAAGTCCGATTACTGAGAAGTGTCGGGGTTGTGTACACTTCTATAGAGATACCAGCTGGACCGTTCGAGAATAGTGATGTTGTCAATCGACCTGAAGCGAGCGGAAAATTTAAGGAGTTACCATACGGATGGGAGACATCTGAGCGTAGGTGATAATATCGGTTCTGCACATATCATGGCAAGAAGGCCGAATCTTCTGTATCGCGAGTTTATCGAGGGCAGCGCGCATTCCCTGTTGTCAATGTGAGACGTAGAGGAGTCCGAAGCATCACCCTGACGGTACAGAAAACGCTCACTCCTCAGTGGGAGGACAAGGAGGAGGACGCGAAGTAGAGCAGTGGATCCTGGTCGCATATTATCTGGCAAGCTCCAGCGGATGTTCAGTAACCAGTATGGCTCGGAGATCGTGCTCAGCAGCCTGAGAGGGCCAGAGCGTCCGGCGCACCACCCATGGAGTGTAAGTGAAATAGTACTTGAATGTGTAGCGTCAGGTAAAGCTTCGAAAGAGACTCTTGTCCTCAATGTGCAACAGTATCAGTGAATTAAGAAGATTCCAGTTCACAATACATGTCCACTGTTAGCTGTCATAACACGGAGAGTCAGACGCCAACTCCGGAAGCTTCAGAGCGCCTGTTCAGGCACTCAACCCGAGAGGCGTCCCGAGTGGCCTGGGGCAAGTGCCCGATCTTCGTCCTGCAGAGAATAAACGGAGTCGCGTTTTGTATGTAAAGAGAGCAGCGGAAATAGCACCGAGAACTTGGAAGAGTGGGGACTTGGAGGTGGATAAATCAAAGTTTGGTACAGTATCTTCAGCGAAGTTCTGCATTGGCTGGGTGGTGAGAGGCTGAGGGCGTATCCGTCATCGCTTCAACGACTCTGTACTAGTGCTATTCTTGATGCTTGACGCTCGAGGCGTAGAATTGAGTATACCAGAGTGGTTGATCTTGGCCATGGAGGTAGACAGGAGTGGATGGGAGGGATTTAGTGTCGTACGTAGAGGCTTGGTGTTCGCTTCACTTGGATGCTTCATGATACTTACATCCCATCCAACCTCAATTCCTCTTTAGAACTAATCCGTCAAGATGGGTATTCCGAGTCCTTGGTATGCGGCATGTAGCCGTCAGAAGCATCATCCTGACGGCGTAAGAGCAATATTGCCTATCACAGATTGAGTACACTGAGGTAGGTCCGAACGACAGACGTCGTCCAATTCGTAGATTTTCGTATGAAGATTTGGATCGGGGTAATCTCATCGTCCCAATATGCACGTTCTCGCTCCCAAGTCGGAGGAAGACAAGGAGGGGTAGAGCAATTGGTCTTGAGGTCGTTTAGCCAACGTGCTCGGAAGATAGCGTGTATGACTCGGATATCATTCTCGTGTTCAGCATAGTTGGAACAAGGGTGTTCGATGCACCAGCGAACGCGTTCAAAGCCAGTGAATGGTGTTGCCCATGATCTAGGGAGGGTGAGGGCAAACCTTTGAAAGAGAATATGGTGCCGATAATGAGCAACAACGAATAGAAGATGCTAGTGTAGCTTACTATAAATACTCACAATCCCAACCCAACCCCAACCTCAGAAACT
Source organism: Crepidotus variabilis (assembly GCA_015657495.1). Classification (NCBI taxonomy): domain Eukaryota; kingdom Fungi; phylum Basidiomycota; class Agaricomycetes; order Agaricales; family Crepidotaceae; genus Crepidotus; species Crepidotus variabilis. The sequence continues at coordinate 372,068 of MU157836.1, read as the reverse complement.
GTAGACTGACCGCAGATTGCCTGCTCGAATCTCGAAGAGGCGTTCCAACTTGGTAAGTCTGGCATTTCGTTTTGGATTAGTGAAGTTTATGTCCTTTGTGCGTAGAGCAGTGAAGAGTCGAGAGTAGCGGAGTGGTAGACACGCAACTTGAATTTTGTGCTCATTCGAGTTTGAGTTGCAGCTTCACGAGGGAATCAAGGTGTCAAAAGACCCTCGACACGGTAGTAAGTACAATGACAGTTTGTGGATGTAAGTTTGAGGCGCGACGAAGTCGCGTTGTACCGACGTGCTCGAGCTCATACTTGTTCTGATCCACGAAGAATATACCGGTCGCATGTCATCAAGGCCCTTAAATTGGAAAGTAGAGTGTGTGTATCGTGTGTTGTATTCGGATGGGTAAGAGTGTTGGGATTAGTCAGGTAGACTCTTGAAAGAAAGTATGTCGTTGGATCCGGGGAGCTTTCCCGGTATCCCGTGATCTTATGCGAAGTCAGTTAGGGGTAAATTTGAGAGGCAAGAAGCTTTATTTTCCTCCAAAATTAAACAGAAAACTGTATGGATATATCCAGCGGTCTGTTATTAAAAGACTTATATAAAATAATTCGTCACTAACCTACTCAATCTAGAAAATATATAAACGTGTTTGATCCTTACAATCGATAAGACACCTTTCCTCTGCCGTAGAAGTATCTGGCCATGGTATAGCTGGCCGCGCCAGCCAAAAGTGTCACCTGGCATATGTAAATCAGTAAAGAGATTCATTAAGTTGTTGTATATCGACAAAGTGGACTTACACCTGCGAAGACGTCTGGCCGCACCCAAATGTAAGTGTTCGTGAGGAGAGCGCCAGATATCGGAGTAGCTAATATAGAGTCCCAGTAAGTTGAAATCAAACACTCTAAATTTAAGCATACCAAATAACCCAATCAAACCACCAATGCCAAAGAAGATACCCATCCGCGTGCCAATCTCCGCTGGACTCTTCGCAAGAAGCGCTGCAGTAAAAAAAGTCAAAGAGAGATTTAGAGAGAAATGAAATAGGAGTACGCACCAACGCTTGCCGGAGCCATAGTAATAGCTGCACCGGAGAAGAATCCATAAAATATGGAAAAGACGATCGTCCCAGCGGCGTCTTTTACGGCTAACAAGCAAAACACTAAAGCTCCAGTACAGGTCATAAAAAAGACGCCAATATTGAGTGTTCCCGTTATTGGAACCAAGAATCCTGGCGTAATTCGACCGAAAAGACTAGCTGCATTTAGAATAGACGTCTATGAAAGGTTTAATTATGAACTTGAATGGAATCTGGAAGTGGGAACTGACAGTATAAAGTGCGACGTTGCGGTCAACACCATGCGTAATGGCGTTCAGCTGGACGTTGAATACTGGATAGAACAAGCCAAATAAGAGAAAAACAACACTTTCGAGGAAGATTATCAGATATATCTGTTGGACTCAGATGAAATATAAAACCTACGAAATCAACAAACAGACATATGGCGGCTCCTTGAACCATTGACCAATGGGGAAACGTTGAAGCCCTTTCGGAGGTAATCGAGTCCGAGTAATCAACAAAGCAATAATCAACAAGAAAGTGTTGATTCCAGCGCTTATCCTCACCCCATTATGAAATCCCACCGATCCGGTGAAAAATCGGTTGAGCATTATAGGGTTTATTACGGCGCCTACAGTACAATATTAGTACATTAGCAAGGAAACTCAAAGAAAAAGAGAAGACAAGAAAGTCAGCACCTAATGCTGCGCCAGATGCGACTATTCCGACAGCGAGTGCTCTTCGCCGCTGGAAGTAGTGTCCAGCGATACCCAAGCCTTTATATGTATCAACGACTGGGCCACCAGGAAACGAGATATCACTCACTGGGTACCCATGTCAATCCAGTAGCTAGACCGAGTGTAACACCATGCGATAGGAAGACCTGATAGTACGAGTTTTCATGCGTTATAGAAAGCATGAAGACTTGTTTGCATTTCAGTCAAGACAACGAGAATATTTCTAGAAAAGACGTACGTCCAAGAGAGTTGAGGATAAGAGTTGCAGCCAGGAGATAAGTGCTGTAATCGTCATGAGCATGTGTGTGATCATTTGCTGGACTTGGTACGCACAAATATCCTTTGTCAAGAAGCACCCCAGAAAATGCCCCAGTGGAAAACGTAAGGAATATTTGAATCCCGCCGATCCACCTGTGTACACGATGATTCGAAATAAGAATAAAATTTTGATAAGATAACTTGAAGATGATCACGCACCCTATGTCACTAGGCGTATAGTTCGTCAAGTATTGGCGAACATAGTAGTCTTCGAATGTGCCAAACGTGTTGATGTATCTACCCGTCGATTCAGTTAGCAATTTAGCATCACAGGTAGATTAAAAATCGGCGTACCCAAAGCATGTATACTGTATCAGCCAGCTGTGAGATAGTATCAACACTGAGTATCCAGATGGTTCGAAAAGAGAAATATTCAATTCGACGGACTTACGCTCCAAACACAGTTTTCCATGCATCAAAACCACCTTCTGGGAATGTAAGGGGTAGGGGCGGCGTGGATGCTGTCTGGGCTGCCTCTTCATCTTTCACTCTATTAACCGATACTTCCTCCATTTTTTCCTTTTCTTGTCCAGTCGTGTTTATCGTGGCCGTTTCACTCGAAGGCATCATATCGATATCGAGACTGGGGTCGTTGATGCCGTTATTAAAAATCGTCGGGTGACGGTCCATGTCTTAGGGCAAGAAAGGGCGAACAGAATTCTGTGGACATCGTCACAAGCCCGGTCGACAGATTTTATGAGAATCGGGAGACTCCATAGTGAGTTTGTCAGAGGCCTTCGGGCAATAGTTTGTCCCCGAAGCCCGGGCCCGGGAGGATAGGCCGAGCCTTCATTTGCATGCTAGCAGCTTATGTGCTATCAGCGAAGTGCCATCATTGATCTCTTCCAGTGTAGTTAAGTGCTATACCCGAGCTTGAAGGCTGGAAGCCGGTGGAAGGCCGAAGTTAGCACCCGTTGTTGTTGGTAAGTGCTATGCGATGTGTCAAAGGTGCTACACTTATCTAAGGGGTGTGAGCCTATCGTGTATCATACTATCACCGCTTAGATGAAGGGAAAAAGTTCATGAAGATGCTCTCCAACACGCAACCGAAACACAAAGTTACCCCTCAATTTCACAGGAGCGGACATTTTTACTTACCACCTCTATCTGCCACAGAAGATGTTTTAAACAACATGAACACCCTGCGGCAGAATTGGTGCCCGCACCGTCGTTTATTAGAAGAATTGCTTTTCTACAAACGTTGGGGAGTATCAAAAATCTCAGGTGGTGGCTCAAGTTGAAAGTAATTTGTCATCAGCGGTGCAGTCGAAGGTACTGTGAGTAGCCCACTGCTCGTCGTTGGAGTCGTCGCGTTGGTTGTTGTTGGATTCGTGGTCTTAGTCACTGTGATCGTAGCTGTAGCAGTTCTGTCTGCAGACCAACGCAGAGTCCAGACAATCTAGATCCAGAGAGCAATCATGTCCTTCGAAGTTATGATGTTCCCGACCCAAGCGCATCCAATGACTGATAGGGTAATGCTTCTTCAAGACAACATTGTCATGGACACCGTGGGCATCGCAGAGCCAGGACGCTAGGGTTGGACAACTTGGACATGGGGGCTGCCCACTTTCACCCTGAGTCCGTAGTTCACCTTCGCTGAGTTGCCGGAGAGCCTGGTTGTACCGTTGAGTACGGTTGCTCGACCTTTTTTTATTGTGGGAAACTGTCTGGGCATTGTCCGTGATCTTGCCGAACTCAGTCAGGGGCGAATTCCACACTCGGAAGCAAGAGGTTTCATTTTCCTCAGGGCATAAGAGCACAAAGACGTCCCAGTTCTCATACTATTGAGGTTTATATACGATAGTCGATTACTAGCCTACTCTATCTAGAAAGTTATCAAACATGTTCAATTCCTTACATTCGATAAGACGCCTTTCCTCTGCCGTAGAAGTATCTGGCCATGGTATAGCTTGCCGCGCCGGCCAAAAGTGTCACCTGGCATATACAAATCAGTAAAGAGGCTTATCAACTCCTCGTATATCAATAAAGTGGACTTACTCCAGCGAAGATGTCTGGGCGCACCCAAATGTAAGCATTCGTGAGGAGAGCACCAGATATCGGAGTGGCTGTAAACTCAATAATCTGCAAGTAAATACCTCAAATCCTAACATACCAAATAACCCAATTAAACCGCCAATGCCGAAAAAAATACCCATCCGTGTCCCAATTTCCGCTGGACTCTTCGCAAGAAGTGCTACAGTATTAATCAGAAGGCAAGACAACCTTTGTGAGAGAAATGAAATCGGGTTACGTACCAATACTTGCCGGGGCGATAGCAATAGCTGCACCGGAGAAGAAGCCATAAAATATTGAAAAGACAATCGTCCCAGCAGCGTCTTTCACGGCTAGCAAGCAAAACACCAAACCTCCCGTACAGGTGATCAAAAATACGCCAATGTTGAACGTTCCCGTTATTGGAACCAAAAGTCCTGGCAGAATTCGACCGAAAAGACTAGCTGCATTGAGAATAGACGTCTGTGAAGGGTTTAATTTAGACATCAAGTTGGGCCATTTAATGAAAACAAAGTGGGACTGACAGTATAAAGTGCGACATTGCGGTCAACGCCATGCGTAACGGCGTTTAGCTGGACGTTGAACACCGGATAGAACAATCCGAAGAAGAGAAAAACAATACTTTCAAATTGGACTATTAGATATGTTCGTTGGAAACTTGGAGACGGATGAAGTATAAAACTTACGAAATCAACAAACAGACATAAGGAGGCTCCTTGAACCACTGACCAATGGGGAAACGTTGTAGCCCTTTCGGAGGTAATCGAGCTCGAGTTATCAACAACGCAATGATCAATAGAAAAGTGTTGATGCCAGCGCTTATCCTCACTCCGTTATGGAATCCCACCGCTCCGGTGAAAAATTGGTTCAGCATGATAGGGTTAATGACGGCGCCTAGAGTGCATTAGCTAAGGAGCCCAAAGAGGCAAATGGTTGAAAGGGCTGTACCTAGTGCTGCACCAGATGCGATTATTCCGACAGCAAGTGCTCTTCGCCGCTGGAAGTAATGTCCGGCGATCCCCAAGCCTTTATATACATCCGAGTCAACGACTGGGCCACAAGGAAATGCAATATTTATCACTCACTGGGTACCCATGTCAACCCAGTAGCTAGACCGAGTATAACGCCATGCGATAGGAATACCTGATAGTAAGAGTTTTCGTGAGTTATAGAAAGCATGAAGACTTTGTTTGAACTTCAGTCAAGACGACGAGCGTTGAGAATATCTCTAGAAAGGACGTACGACCAAGAGAGTTAAGGATGAGAGTTGCAGCCAGGAGATAAGTGCTGTGATTGACACGGTCATGAACTTGTGCAGGATCACTCGCCAGGTTTGGTACGCACAAATATCCTTTATCAAAAAGCAGACCAGAAAATGCACCAGTGGAGAAAGTAAGGAATATTTGAATCCCGCCGATCCACCTGTGTACACGATGATTCGAAATAAGAATAAAATTTTGATAAGATAACTTGAAGATGATCACGCACCCTATGTCACTAGGCGTATAGTTCGTCAAGTATTGGCGAACATAGTAGTCTTCGAATGTGCCAAACGTGTTGATGTATCTACCCGTCGATTCAGTTAGCAATTTAGCATCACAGGTAGATTAAAAATCGGCGTACCCAAAGCATGTATACTGTATCAGCCAGCTGTGAGATAGTATCAACACTGAGTATCCAGATGGTTCGAAAAGAGAAATATTCAATTCGACGGACTTACGCTCCAAACACAGTTTTCCATGCATCAAAACCACCTTCTGGGAATGTAAGTGGTAGGGCCGGCGTGGATGCTGTCTGGGCTGCCTCTTCATCTTCCGCTTTATTAACCAAAACTTCCTCCGTTTTTTCCTTTTCTTGTCCAGTCGTGTTTATCGTGGCCGTTTCACTTGAAGGTATCATATCGATATCGAGATGGGGGTCGTTATTAACGTTATTAAAAGCCGTGGGGTGACGGTCCATGTCTTGAGGCAGGAAAAGGCGGACAGAGTGCTGTGGACATCCTCCCGAGCCAAGTCGACAGATTTTATGGGAATCGGAAGACTGCCTAGTGAGTTTGTCAGAGGTCCTTCGGGCAATAATTTTGTCCCCGAGGCCTGGGCCAAGTGCCATCATTGATCTTCTCAAGTGCAGCGGAGTGCTATTTCCGAGCTTGAAAGCTGGAAAGCCGAAGCTGATAACCATAATTGTCGGTAAACGCTATCCGATGTGTCAAAGGTATCAAATAATATCTGGATGAGTTGCGAGCCACCGTGTATCATGCTGTCAGTATCACCGTTTAGATCGAATGGATGGCGCTTGAAATGAAGATCTTGCATCATAATTGTGACTAGGAGTCAGCTTTAACACGATGGTTAACCAGCAGTTCTCGTAGGATAACAATCCAAAGATGAAGGGTGAAAGTTCATGCATACGTCGCTCGAGATTTTGATCCTCCCTTCATAGCGGAATGTTGCCGCACCGATCCATTAAGCTAAGAGTCGGCGCTGGATAAGCAAAATCCTCTCAGAACGACGGTGGGCATGCCATTTTGCTATAACGTCGTTCATGTCGGTTCGAAACACGTCTTGGGCTAGGCATGTCGGGCTGTTATTTTGAGGCAACATTGTGTTTGGGGTGCATGTTGAAGAGCAGGTGGTGGTTCGGTTTGGAGGTCACTGATTTTCATCTGCTGCCGTCGAAGGTCTGAGTAACCCACTGCTCGTGGTGGCAGGAAAACGCTGGAATTGTCATGTTGGTCGGCGGTGCGTTTGTGGTGACATTATCTGCAACAGCGCTGTTCGCAGATGACGCGATGGGTCCCAACCAATGCAGCCAATCCACTGTCCAGAGTGCGATAGAATCTTTCGAGTTGCCGTAGGTTTCCGGCCAAATAAACGCGACCCACGTGACCAAGTCGCGTCTGGTGTTCGGCTGATGGCGACGTTGCAACTTCAAGTTCAACTCTCACCTTGCAAGTTTAAATCGTTTTGTTCATGTGTACAAAGTAACCGCCAAGTCACCACCTTCATCAAGAAAACACTAACGACAACAACAACAATTTTACGATGGACACGTCTGGCTTCTGTCAAGTCGGACGATATGGCACTTTAAGTCTGTTGAAACGACTGTCTCAGGATAACGACGCCAACGGCAATGGAGATAACATTATCACATCTTTCGGAATTGACGACGACGAACTTACATTTGGAAGTTCGACTACATGCGGTGTCAGGTTATACTATCCAGATGTGGAGAGCCTGCATTGTAAAATTGTATTTGAGAATTACAAGGTGCGTTTTCTTCTATGACTAGTCATATATACCTACTGACCAAAACAACACCTGTCTAATAATGATATAGGCATTCCTGGCTGTCCTAGGCGCATCAGGCGTCCTAGTTGACGGATGTAAAGTTTACCCACATACTTCTGGTGGATCATCAGAACAAACGATTATCCCTCTGAGCAACATGTCCGAATTTGAAATCCATTCCAAGAGATTTCGCTTCGCGTACCCTCCAAAGGAGATGCGAAAGGCATTATATGCTACTCCTGCTCGTACGTTCCTCTTCTTCTCCAAAATATCCACTTGGTTTATTGACTTGACTCGATTTCATTTGGACAAATAGGCCCTCCTCAAAAGTCACTGCGTCTCTCAATGATTCATTCCGCACAAGTCTTCTCTCCACGGCCCAGCACAGACCCAAGAGAGAATTTGAGGGTTCTACAAAGCCCTCTCAAGAACCCCTCAAGAAGTCCTATGAAACCGCGCAACCCGTCTCCGCTTAAGGCGCGTACGATCCTTGAAGAGGATGAAGAGCTCGAAGACGAGGATAACGAAGAAGAAGAAGATATAGTCCTAGTCCACACAAACCACCCACGCGTGGTTGAAGAAGAAAAGGATCTAGTCATACTCGAAGCTGTACCCGTTCAGCTTTTGTCTCCTTCCAAACTCTCTAATGAATTCCCTATCCTCCCTGTTGCTTCTCAAAATGCGCAACCTAAAACCCCACCCCGCCGTCGCTCACTGGGCGGCAACGCGCTTCACCGCGCAGTCTTGATCCGGAGCGCACAACGCGCTGTTCGGAAGGCAGAAGTAGAGGCGGAGGATGAAGAAGAGGAAATGGAAGTGCTGGGTGTATTGGACGGTGTTGGTGTTGATGACGGCGGCGCTGGGGGAAATGGTGTTGAGGAGGAGGAGAGAGGGGATGATGTGGAAGGGGGTCAAGGGGAGGAGGCTGAAAAGAAGGATAGATCGTTTGATTTTGAGGAAGATACAGATTCCGATGAAGATGAAGAGGAGGAAGATGATGAAGAGTACGTAAAGAACAAAAACGCTCAGAAGAGTTTGTGGAGGAAAAGTATTGAGAGGATCTTACCATGGTCGAGGAGTGACGTAAGTCTCTTTCTTCCGTGGTCGTTATTTTCGTGTTTTATGGAAAGCTAACAATCAATTTCCCCACTTTTCATTTGGTATAGGTCAACGAAGATCCTGATACGTCCAATGATACGAATGATACCGATGACACGGAAGAGACTGAAGATACAAACGAACCTGATAAACAAGACCAAGACCAAGATGAAAGCATGGAAAGCCTCGAGAGTGCAGAGAACGACGAGAACGAAGAACCGTTGGCTCTTCCTGCGCCTCTACCTACACCCACGAGAAAGACATTGGGAGCATTTATGACTCCTGGACCACATCATCCGAATACCAACGGTACAGCCAAAGATACCACGAATGGGCTCCCAGTCAGGAGAAACTTGTTCCCCCAAGCTACTATTCCACCTAAAGACTCTCAATCTCAGCCTGCTGCTGGTAATAGCGGTGCACCGGGCCCAGGAAGGTTCTCCCTAGGAGGTGGGGAAGCTCGACGTGTAGTTATCGAGCAACCTTGGAGGGTCCGGGATTTGGTCGTTCCTATGCCTCCTATGCCTTCTACGCAGAGTGGCGATAACTTGGACTCGAACGGTCCTTCAAGAGGAACTACATTAGGCGGTATCCGTGCACCAACAACACCCACAACGCCTTTGAAAGGCGGGCCTACACCTATCAGACCCAAACTCACACCTTCGGTCTCGGAAGAGGAGAGACGAGCCATCCAAGAGAGGAGGAGAAGTGCCGTTAAGATGCTTGGGAGTGGGTTAGAGTGGATTCCGGGAATGAGTCCTGCTAAATCTTCTGGAGTTTCTTCCTCTTCATCTTCAAATGCTGGTTTGGTGTCTATGACGACTGCAACTGCGATGTCCAGTGGGGTGCAGGAGCCTAGAGGCGAAGGCGACGGCAGGAGATCGAGGAGTGTATCTCCGGTTAAACAAAACGGTGCTCTGAGAATGGGAGGGTTCAGGCCTACATCTGGATCTCCCACTAAAGGACGCCCGTTAGCGCATGCCATCTCGGAGGAAGATTCGTTCTCTTACGAAGGAGATGGTCACACAGAAAGAGAGAACACAAACTCAGCGGCTAATCAGAGCACAGACGACGAGATGGACACACGTGGGTTATTGGAGAGGATGAAAGAGACTGTCGAGGGTATGAAGAGGCGGAGGAGTGTTGTGCTTGGGACGCCGCAGGGGAAGACGCCCGGGACTGTTCCGAGGACGAATGCGATGATGCTTGAAACGGGCAACGACCAACGTAGAGAAGATGAGGCTGTGGTTGTGGACCAGCCACTTGGGAGCACCAAGATTGGAACTGTCCATGGAACTCCGGCGAGGTCGAGATCCAAATCACCTTTACCTCCGTCTGCGACAATGGAAAGAGGGAGGTCAAAGTCGCCTTTGCCAGCTACGCAACAATCGAGTCGTAGTCGTGCAACTACGCCGCCTTCGTCCCAGGCGGTAGACGATCATGAAGAGAAAGAGAAACCGTTTTCGTTGTTGCGGCCTGGTGCGATGGAGGAGAGGAGGCAGACGTTGACGTTTGCTGCTCAGCATGCTGAGGACGAGGCTATGGATACGGTTGAGGATGTAGATGAAGGCGTTCCATTGATGTTGCCGACTGTTGTGGTTGAGGATACGGCGATGAGTGATGTTGGGGATCCACTGGATGAAGATGAACGAGAGCAAGAAGTAATCCAAAAGACTCCGAAGGAAGCCACGAAGAGCAAGGCTCACAAGGTGGCCGAACAGGAGCAAGAAAATGAAAATGTAGAGATGGACGATGAAGTACCGTCAACGCAGGTTCGTTCAAAAAGCTCCATAATACGCATATATCCAATTTATTCTTTCATGTTCCATGATGCAGGTGCAACAATCCACTAAACCATCCTCGAAGACGCGCTCTGCTGCGAAAACTCCGACCTCCAGACAGAAATCTCGGACTCCTCAACCTGCAGATGTGGTTGAAGCTGAAGGAGAGCAGGAAGAAGAACCAGAAACAAAAATCGGTCCGCCACGACGTGCTCGAAAGGCCTCTCCTGCCTCTATCGGCGAAGATAGAGACGAATCTCAATTAGAAGAACCGCTAATCAAAGAACCTGCCAAAAGAGGTCGAAAGCCTCGAAGCGTTACCGAAGATGAACCCGAACGCGAAGCTGAGGTCGAGGTCGAGCCTACACCGGCTCCAGTGAAACGCGGTCGACCAAAGAAAATTGTTACACCCCCCGAAGCCTCCCAGAGCGAAGGCTCGAGTAAACCTGCTAGTCGAGTGAAACCACCTTCAAAATCAACAACAGTAGCTGCTGCGAAGAAGCCGGTTAGCAAGACAAGAGCAGCTGCTACAACCAAGCCCGTCCCTACTTCGAGGGCCAAAGCTGCCACTGGTCGAAAAATGCCATCTACTCAACCTGAAGAAGACGATGATGCAGAGGCGGATCCTCTTGATTCGTATGAAGAGGATGATTCAGACCTACCTGCACCACCTGCTCGTTTAACAGCTGCTGCGAAAGCTAAAGCCAAAGCGGCAACACCAGCTACCGCTACCAAGAGAAAGGGTGCATCCGTGAAGAAAGAAGCAGAAGAGGAGGCTCCTGCCAAGACTCCAGCTACCCGTGTTGGGAGGAGTGCAAAAGCTACTGCTGGGAGTGGTAAAACCACGCCAGCGACCACTACTGGAGGTAAAGTAGCGAAAGAGACTCCTACTGCTACGGCTGCAGCTACGAAAGCTACGAGAGGAAGACCCAAGACGCCTGCTACGGCTCCTGCTGCTACGACAACTAACAATGCTGTCGCTGAGAAAGAGAATCAGGCCTCAGGTTCTGGTTCGGGGTCTGGTTCTGCTGGCAGTGAAGAACCTGATGAGGCTAGTGGGGCGGTGAAAATTAGAGTGTCGAGATCGAGAGGAGCGGCTGCGACGGCTGTTGCAACGAAGAAGACGCCGGCGACTACTGGAGCGGCGAAGAAAGTCAAGAATGAGGAAGAACCAGACGACAGTGCTGCACCTGCGAGAACGAGAGCTACAAGAGTTATGAGGACAAGAGTAAAGACTGGGTAGATCCCAAGTAATGAATGAACCTTCAAGATTCCAAGATACCCCTTTCGCTGTTTTTCCTCTACATTTCGAGGTTTGATTACTTTGAATGAAAGTTATTTTTATGTTTTCTGACGAAAATAGGTTGTGATATGACTCGAGCCACCTAGGTTGAGCAATGACAGTAAGTATATGAACCCTCTTTCTTCTACACAGCAATGCGGATATATGGCATACAGTCAGGAGTATTCGGCGCTGTTTCTAGTGGTGGATGGTGATTATAGCTCCTCATAATGATCCAGAGCCTTGACGATGATGCTAACCGACGAGAACAGCGACCGTAGCTGAGTCAAACTTGACAATGGCGATGGTGATAAACCAGGAATTGAAGGGGATTGAACTGGGGTAAGTTAGCGCCGCTAGATGACGTCATTCCTCGACTCTTTTTGCATGTTATTTTTGGCAAGACTACTTTAGAATAAGCGCCCTGTATACTAGGAGCGGTTCAAAATAATCAAATCCTATACTCTCTGCCGCTCTTCGATCAGGAGGTCATCAAATGACCGTGACGGAGGCTCTGTGCGAGGTCATTAGAGGCCATCTTCACCTAACACAATTTCGAATCACTCTCTATTGTAAGACAGCTACTATGATGGCGGTCTTTCGATAAAATTACACCAGCAAGTTGTAGACCTTAAAGAAGATTTCATCCCTGTTCATCGGAATTATTGTCTCTAGTATGATCAAGTTGGAGACATACTGGCTGTTCAATCATATTGATCATGGGTAGAGGTCTCCTCAAGCAGCGCCCATTCGACACTTGTATGCACGGCCTACCTGCGTTACTCTGCCTATAAAACTAGTTCTAACTATCTGCTCTTTCATTTGAATATTCTACCTCTTTCATACCCCACATCATTCCTGTGTCTTGAGCTTAATATGCGCTTCACCTTTCCCAGCCACCTTTACCCACTCGTGGTTCTCTTCATCGCTTGTAACCTGGCTTGCACTTCTGCTTCGCTTGTCCTTCGTGAAGAGCCCACATACGCGGTAGGTTTATGTGCTATGATTACTATGAGCACAAGCGACTCATATATAGCATGCGCTGATACTTGATCTCTGGTATTTAGGTCTCTAGTGCAACAGAAACCTCTGGAAAACATAGCGCCACTTCCAAGAAAATCACCACTACATCCACTATCTTCGATAGCTCAACTACTGGTCTTACCAAAGTTCCTATTTCCAGCGTTGCTTCGCAGGCCTCCGGTGGCCCCGTCGGACCGTCCGCCTCAAGCTCTTTGACTCCAACAACTGCCGAACACACGGATGGAGCAGGCTCCAGTAGCCCTCCAGCTCCTACCTCCAGCTCCTCTGCAATCAAATTTGGCACGACAGTCTCTACGGTTTTATGGGCTGTTATATGTGCAACACTCGCCGGCCTTGCGCTTTAGCCGTTATATCGACAAGGGAAAATAACTCAAGTTGTCTTGATTATTCGATCACTATATACAAACTTGAGACAATACTAGTTATACATATGGCTTCGTGTATGTAATTCTATCTAATATGCAACATCTGGTATGATTGTACGCGAGAGAGCATACTCAAGTTGGATAGGGGTACTTAGGCAAACGACGCGACTGCGTTGTTTGACCGTATTTATCTGATTGATGTAATGCAATTTCCTTGCACTTTTACTTACTTCGAGAATGCATTTCATTCTCTTTCATTCCGTTCTGGTTCGTTCAAATGTAAAAATAATTTTGTATAATATCGATCATACATTATGAAATTATTGCCTTTGGGTTTGTCATGAGCAGTTGCACATGATTATTGCTACAGGTCAGAATGATGAACTTTCTTAGCTGGCTCAGGCTGTGTTTTTGGTTTTTACCAGCTAAATCTCAACCCGCACTTCGTTCGATCACTGTACTTTGCCTATGCAAGCTATCATTAGCTATGCAATGTACTAGTTCAATATTGTGATTACACACCATCTCAGGCTCGTTGATGGATCATATCATACTAAGCCAACTCCCTGATCCGATCAGCAGTCGCGATTTTGATGCCTTATCATCCTCCGATTCGACAATCCGAACTAACAATAAATCAATAATGAAGATTCGGACCAGTCGAGGGGCTTGATTTGGAAGGCAAACACACTTTCCTTAGATGCATATAGTGGAATGGACTTACAGAGGGGTGGTACGCTTGCCGAGTTGATAGGTTTGCAGCTGGGTCAATCCCCGTGTCAAGATTTGAAGACGAATTTTGGTGCACGAGCGCTAGCCACGTTTCAGTTGGCGATTTCCTCTGAAAACCCGCGGCATGTGCTCAGAACACCAAAAATCCGTTTTAAGCGACCTGATTGGGTTTGAAAGACGATGGTTGTGTTGCGGCCTAAAGAACATTGAAGGAGGTTACACTGGAATGGGGTGCTGAGTATGATCGGAGCTTACATTAACTGGAAGCTAATGCCTTGAAGAAAGATATTCAAATGAAGTTGAGTTTGGATGCAAGGGGAATTCATCGTGGTGTGAAGTATATAAGAGCCTGAACCGAGAGGCAACGGATGACGCGGACAACAGGATATCGGCAAATTAGGGCTAGGTATAAACAAGGAAGCCATGTCGTAAAGAGTAAAATAGAATGACGAGATTAAAGCTTGCTCAGCACTGAAGCTATTCTGGATCTCTCATAATTTACATCACCTCAGCCAGATAGCTTGAAAAATCCACTCGATGGTGGATTACTCGTACAAACTTCGCTGAATTCTTTGATTGCCGAGTTAGTGGTGGACAATTGGTTTGGCAATTTATTTGGAGCCCCGCCATTCTAGATAGAAACAAGACAATTTTTGAGCTTGCTTTAAGCATGTAGTATTCAGAGAGATTGTAGTGGCCAAGGAAATACAGTAATCACGGTAACTCACTTTTCCACACGCAGATGACAACTACCTCAGCACTGGCAGCTACGATGGATTATATGGCTAGCGTAAGTACTTTCATGTAAAAATACACCATTGTCTTTTATAGTGCTTACCGTGTTGATTCAAGTCATACACTGACCTCGATGAGATCCTCAGTCTTGGCGGCCAGTAAGCTGCCGACATACGTCAGTTACTTTTGGTGCCATTCGTGAACTTCCGCGGGCCAAGGCTCATATCCGCAGCGATTATCGTATTCGACGCGTTTGAGTTTTTTGACACATTTCTTCGACGGATAGCGCGACGTTTTCCGAGCTCTGCGGGTTTAAAATCTTGGGTCGGGCCCCGCCGTCAGCACGAATTAGCAGTCGAGTTATGGGCGCTTTGGAGCGATCTTCATGGCACTGATCGGTATTATCTCCTGCGATCAAGTGTCAAGTAGATCAAGATTACTGCTTTAACGGATCACCACCATCTGTGGTGCTGGTGACACAGTTGAAAAGGGATTTTCGGACTTGCGATAGTCGAAGAGGAGTAAGAAGCAAGTAGGGCATGGTTAGTGCTGATGTGTTTGGGCGCACTCGAAACTTCCCAGACCCGTAAATCCGTCGAAGCCGCAGCAAGTAGCAATGCAATGTGTTTTAACCGCCTAATCAATGTTGCCATTTGTTGCCGAATGCCGCATCAGGCAAAAAAAAGTACGGGAATATCAAGGAAGACGCCCGTCGCATGGGTTAGAGCGCTGGTGATCGACACAGAGTATATCACTGCAAAGAATTTTGGAAAGTTGAGGGTCATTCTATAAGATTCCAGAGCTCAAGTCAACATGAATTTTCTAGTCATGCCAATCGGTCTAAAAAGTCGAACGTGTTCGAATAGTTGGATGAAACAGATTTCCCAGGTGTGATAGCCATATGATAGGTATTGCAGTGCTGTCTCACACCTCAGTGGGGATTCGGATAAGTGCTAACCAGAGGCATTGCGACTAAAACGCATGTCCTTGTTTTGACCCTGAACTTGCCTCATTGAGGTACTCTATACATGAATGCCGGCCGTGTTGCGTGGCATTTATGGCGACGATCGGTTACAAAGCAATTGCGCGAGTCAACGATCTTCAGATTCTAACTTGCTCCCTACACAAGGTTTTCAGGTCTTGGTGTAAAGGGTTCGCAGGCAAATATTGTCATGACTCGAATGGTGATAAACTTATCGGCACACACGGCCCACGTTCCAACGCCCAACCGCCAAGCGTTATTTATTATTCAGCAGGGATCAGCACAAAAATGCACCACTTTCGCGTCCGGGCCTATCGTGTCCAAAATATGAGGTGTCGCAAAACTTACAAACTGCGATTAGGTGAAATTACCAACCGTTGTAATGATCTATATAAACATGGGACTCCCACTACCAGGCACCAGTTCTAGCTCCCCGTTCTCTCTTTTTGTGCTTTCCGTTCAGAGACTTTCTGTCTGAAGGCTTTGTTGGCGCTCTGACGTCGTTCTCGCTGTTCGCTTCCCATTCCCCATTCCCCAAGGCTCATCGATAATCTACAATACTGTCCAAATTTTATTGACTCTCCATCATGGTTAAACCAAAACCAAGACCTATCTCAGGTCTCTCCGACTTGCAGAGACGACCACACCGTTCGAATTCGGAGACGACATTACAGGATTCTTTTGACTTGGAGAAGGATTTGGCGAATTGTGTCAAGCAGTGCGTGCTAACTGCGTTTTGGCTTTACTCAATGACTTATGACTTTTGTTCGGCTAGGATGGAAGAAGAAGGAGTGAAGAAACGTACTCTAGGAGTTGTATTCGAGAACCTCAATGTCACAGGTTTGGGTGCATCTGCAAGCATCCAGCCAACGATTGGCAGCGTGTTCAATCCCGCAAATTTAATGCGAAGCATTCAGAAACTGCGGCATCCACCCCTCAAGCAAATTTTATCAGACTTTGAGGGTGTTGTTCGGCCTGGTGAAATGCTGCGTACGTTTACCCTTCTTTATCTCAGGACTTCACATTAATTATATATCTATTCATTCAGTGGTTCTCGGCCGTCCCGGCTCAGGCTGCAGTACCTTCCTCAAGGTCCTTGCCAACGATCGGTCCGAATTCCATGCCGTCGAAGGCACCGTGCACTACGACTCCCTGACCCCAGCTCAACTTGAGAAACATTATCGAGGGGACGTTCAATACAGCCCTGAAGATGACGTCCACTTTCCAACATTGACAGTGGATCAGACAATTCGTTTCGCAGCTGCCGCAAGAGCCCCACAGAATCGAGTAAACGGAGAGTCCAGAACGACATATGTTGATAGGATGACCGGCGCGATGAGATCGGCATTTGGGCTGAATCATGCGAAAGATACGATGATTGGAAATGAGTGGATTCGAGGTGTCAGCGGTGGGGAGAAGAAGCGGGTTTCGTAAGTCATCGTGTCTATTCTTTGGACACCTTTGGCTGACCAAATTTTCAGGATCAGCGAAACTATGGTCGGAAGGAGTCTCTTAACTTCCTGGGACAAGTACGTTTTCACATTTCCTCAACGATAACATACCTTGACTTTATCGACGCTCAGCTCCACTCGCGGACTTGACTCTAGCACTGCTCTCGAGTTTGGTCGAGCCCTCCGTCTCACCACCGACAAACTCCAAAGGAGCACCGTCGTTTCGATCTATCAAGCCTCCGAGAATCTATACGATCTCTTCGACAAAGTATGCGTCATCTACGAAGGACGCATGGTCTATTTTGGTCCAGCCTCTGAAGCCCGACAATATTTCATTGATATGGGATACGAACCTGTTCCGCGTCAAACTACACCCGATTTCTTGGTCGCAGTCACCAATCCCAACGGACGGGTGGAAGTTTCTGAACGCAACGAACAGGAGATGAACCAGGAGAAGAGGCGTCGGCCGATTCCAAGGACGGCGGCTGAGTTTGCGGACTACTATAAGAAGTCTGAAACGAGGAAGAGGAATGCACTTGATATGGAGGATTACAAGAAGACTGAAGTCGGAAAAGTCGAGAAGCTTGAGTACTACCGAGAGAGCGTGAAAGCGGAACACTCAAGGCACACCAGGAGCGAGGTATGTAGTTCAAGTCATTTCCTTGGAACGAAGATTAATAGCATTCTCTTCGACAGAGCCCCTATATCATATCTCTACCGATGCAAGTCAGGTTAGCGATGCGGAGAAGGCTGCAGGTCATGAAAGGCGATCTCACCACGCAGATATTAAACACATTGTAAGTTTATCTAAGCAAGTTTCTTCATTCATTGCTGATCCCTCCACCCTTTAGCGTCTACGCTTTCCAAGCGACTATCCTTGGTACCATGTTCTTGAAACTTCCTGTCACGACGACCGGTTTCTTCCCCCGAGGAGGTGTCATGTTTTTGTACGCATTTCTCACTTCCTGGTTTCGACATTTTCTCACTTCCTGGTTTCGACATTTTCTCACCTATAATTCTCAGCTCAACTTTCGCCCCGGCTCTCTTCACAAGCGCCGAAATACCTGCCCTGTTCTTCCAACGGCCCATTGTCCATCGTCACCAAAAAGCGGCGCTATACCATCCGATGATCGAAGCTCTCGCTCTTACCATCGTTGACATTCCTTTCACATTGGCTACACTCACGGTTTTTACAATTATAATCTACTTTGTCGTTCAACTGCAACAAACGGCAGCTCAATTCTTGTAAGCTCATCGTTGTGACTCTTCTGATTATATACTGATTATCTGTCTAGCATATTCTTCCTCTTTGTCATTACAGATACGATTGCCATGAAAGCGTTTTTCCGAACGCTTGCAGCTGCCTTCTCTGACCCTGCCCCTGCTCAAGCTATTGGAGGAGTGTGCATTTTGGTTCTTGCTTTGTACACTGGCTATCAGATCCCCCGACCGAGCATGATTGGTGCGCTTAGGTGGTTATCCTACATCAATGTGAGCTATGCCATGTTCATTTCCTTTTTCATTTCCTGAGCTAAAGATTATTTGACAGCCAATTACCTACTCCTTTGAGGCCATTATCACAAATGAATTCCACACGATCGACGCTGCTTGTAGCTCTCTAGTTCCTTCTGGACCAGGCTACGAGAACATCTCTCTGGCCAATCAAGTGTGCACGACTGTTGGCTCCCAACCTGGTGTTGGCACCGTTTCTGGAGACACCTTTGTTGGGTTATCCTTTGCGTACTACTACAAGAATTTGTGGAGGGCAAGTCTTCATCGTACTCTAATCATTCTGAATGCTAACGTTATTCCTGTAGAACTTTGGCATTCTGATTGCTTTCGCCGTCTTCTTCATTTTCTGCCTCCTGCTGTTTAGCGAGTTCAATACAAGCTCATCTCAAGTTCGATCCGTCGTTCTCTTCAAGAATGGCTCTAAAGCCAGCCTAGACGACGACGACGACAAGATTGGTGATGAAGAAAAGGGAGCTTCTCGTACCAGATCTCCTACTATTCAGGAAGAGCTCGTATACGTGAACAAAGAAAAGGAAAAAGAAGAACAAGACGAAGAGGTTCTTCAAGCGGCTCCGAAGATGACGGACATATTCTCCTGGCAGCACATCGACTACACGGTTCCGGTTCATTCTGAACACCGACAATTACTGGATGACGTTTCTGGCTTTGTTGCCCCCGGAAAGTTAACCGCTTTGATGGGCGAATCTGGGGCTGGTAAAGTGAGTCAGGAGTTGAAATGTGCTAGGAAATTTATTAATTGCCCCTCCAGACGACGTTGTTAAACGTTCTCGCTGAGCGCACCACCACAGGTGTCATCACTGGCGATCGATTTCTCAACGGGCAGCCTCTTCCAATGGATTTCCAAGCTCAAACTGGTTACGTTCAACAAATGGATACTCATGTTCCTTTGAGTACTGTTCGTGAGGCGCTCAGATTTTCGGCACGACTTCGGCAACCCGCTTCTGTATCAACCGCTGAGAAGGACGCCTAGTAAGTTTTTTCTATATCATGTTTCATACGCAGATATTGATATCACTCACTTAGTGCAGAGAAATGTCTAAAATGGTGTGGTCTTGAAGCGTATGCTGATGCGATGGTTGGTTCACTCGGCGTCGAACATCGTAAACGCACTACTATCGGCGTTGAGTTGGCTGCCAAAGTGAGCAGTCGATGCGTGATAATCTTCGTCTGCTAATTTCACATTGTTCAGCCGAGGCTCCTCCTGTTCCTTGATGAACCGACATCCGGCTTGGACTCACAAAGCGCATGGGCCATTATGTCGTTCCTTCGCGAACTTGCTGACAATGGCCAAGCTATTTTGTGCACGTATGTTGTGATATCCGTTTTTATATTCTTTCTTTGACCATTGTAATTCTAGTATTCATCAACCTTCAGCCGAATTGTTCTCGGTGAGTTGGCTACTGTTACTGCCTACGACATATCCAAGCTAACTAGTATGTATTAGGCCTTCGATCGCCTTTTGCTGTTGGCAAGGGGTGGCAAGACGGTGTTCTTCGGAGATATTGGAGAGAATGGGCATAATATGATTGATTACTTCCAGCGCGGTGGCGCTCGAACTTGTGGTCCGCAGGAAAACCCGTAAGTCCTGGCTGGCGTGAAGTATCCCCAAGCAACCACTGACTTGGAATTCAGTGCCGAGTACATGTTGGACGTGATCGGCGCAGGAGCCACTGCGACAAGCGCTCGAAATTGGCACGATGTTTGGCTCCGATCCAAAGAATGCACCAATCTCCAAAGCAATTTGGCCACCATTCACGAAGACGGCCGCAAAGGATCCCCTGTAGACGCTAGTTTGAACTCTACGTTTGCGACGTCTTGGGCCTACCAAGTCCGTGAGCTCCTTCGACGACAACATTATGTATTCTGGCGGGACCCCATGTATCTCGTGTCGAAGCTTGCGCTCAATATCGTCGGAGGACTGCTCATGGGTTTCACCTTTTGGAAAGCAAAAGATTCCATCCAGGGAGCGCAGAACAAACTTTTCGTAATCTTCATGGGAACTGTCTTGGTATGTGAACCTGAGTTACCGGTCTGCAAGTGTTTAATCTGCTTTCTAGAGCGTGCCTCTTGGTGCTCAGCTGCATGTGCCGTATATTGATGTATGTGATTAGTTTCTCGATCTCTAAAAAAATCTGACACCTTCTTAGATGCGCAATATCTACGAGATTCGCGAGCGATCCAGTCGGATGTATCATTGGTCTGCCCTCACATTGTCTCAAGTCGCCCTTGAACTGCCTTGGAACATTTTGGGATCGTCATTGTTCTTCGTATGCTTCTACTGGACTGTTGGACTTCAGACAGATCGCGCTGGATTTACCTACTTCATCTACGGCGTTTCTTTCCCGATCTATTACACAACTATCGCTTTAGCTATTGGCGCCCTTAGTCCGAGTGCCGAGATTGCCGGTCTATTGTGGAGTTTAGGGTTCTCGTTTGTCCTGACCTTGTGAGTTAACCATTTATTTGACCTTCAGGCTGATTCTGATTTAATATTTCTAGCAACGGCATCCTTCAGCCGTTCAGCCAACTGGGCTGGTGGCAATGGATGTACCATCTATCTCCTTACACATACCTTGTTGAAGCGTTAATTGGGCAAGGTAAGATTACTCCGGCGAGTGCCCATCGAATTCGCAACTAAATTTTCTATCAGGATTCGGGCATGAAGAAATCACATGTGCTGCGAAAGAACTTGTCACTATTCAGCCACCTAGTGGGGAAGTTTGTAGCTCCTATATGGGCCCATACATCTCCAGTTTTGGAGGTTATTTGACCAACCCTGATGCAACATCGGCTTGTCAGTTTTGCTCTGCGCGAACAACTGATCAATGGTTGGGCCCTACGTTCAACATGTTCTATTCTCACCACTGGAGAGACTTTGGCTTGTTCTGGGCTTATATCCTTTTCAATGTATGTTATTCTCCTGACCTAATCAGCATGTTCTCTTCTAACGACTTTTTGATAGTTCGCTCTCCTGTTCTTCATCACATACTACGTTAGAATTCGCACCCATAAAGTATTCCCTTTCCTCGCCAAGAAAATCGGTTCGATCTTCAGTCGGTCCAATTAGTTGATAGATACTTTTTCTGTTCGTTCACGTTCATCGCAATAGAGCTTTGCCATTGAGATTAAACTTATACTAATACTTTTACGACCCAACCGAATTTACGACTGGTAGACCACATGTATTTTACTGGAAACATGAAATCAGGAAGTTAACAATGATTTGGGGGAATTGCTAATGAACCTTTTCAAATGACCAAGGACCCGGAAAAATTTGTTATTACTAGTGGCTGCGTGAACAACCAAGGTTAGCAGCCGTTAGCTAACCAGGCGTAATTTCTATCCCTACTCCCGATGCCTTTGCTTTATAAGATGTACATAACCAAAGTTAGGTACGAATTGATAAATTCAGTTTTATCACTATTAAGCGACGACACTGGTTTCCTCGTCAAATTCACACTTTTCTTCGACCTCCGGCAGATTGAAGTGATGGTTGAGCGCGTCATCCGTTGCTGGGATCCACTCGTAATCCGTATTCAAACCCCATACACGGAGAAATGTGTGCATCTCGTCATGTTTCACTTCCGTCTGGACCCTCTAAGAAATTGTTCAGACGAATAGAATGAGGTGGTAGCTTAGTCAAACTTACTCTCAAGTACTCGACTACTCGTTCGCGAAGCATCTCGTCCACTTCGTCACCGTATTTCAGGTCGTGCCTAATGATCGAAGCGTATAGAATACAGATGGGCATGGCGTCGCTTTCGAAGTGAGGAAGACACGAGAGAAGTAGGTGCTTCATCGCTATTTGCATCTCCTTGTATTGTTCGAGATACTTGCTGGCCAAGGTGTAGCAACTGTAGAAAAATCTGAGGTGCCTGCTAGCTTTGGCAGCTTGGTTAGAATTGAGAAATAACGCCATTGCCAAAGTTTCATAAACCTCGTGTTGAGATTGATAGATTATTTGCGACTGTAATGGCAATGACGAAATAAAGATTAGAGTAGTTATCACAACACGTACAAAATTGGTTGGAGAGACCATTTTTGAAGACTTAGAGGCTAAACGCGCTCCCAAGACAGATTGTAGTTGCTTTTTAATTCGCTTTGCATGTAGTGTGTGCCAAGTCAAGCTTTCAGTAAAGCCCTAGTGATGGTCACTAAGAGTGCAACTCGATACATCGAGGACATACCTGTCGAAGTAAGATTGAGAAGAAGAGCTGAAATATGAACGGCAGAAACAAGAATGTTTCTAAGCTGCTGGGATCTGCGTTACCAAGCACATTCTTGTACAACTCAGAAAATGATTGTAGATTGGCCATAAGAGTCTCTGGAAGATGGGCTGCGTGACAATGCAGTAGGAACCGAAAACATTGCCTGTCATGCATCTGTGTCACTCGACCTGGCAACCGATCCTCCATTAGATAAGTTTTTAGAAAAAGAACCGTTATAGTCACGAACCTTGCCACTGCCGCAGATTATGTTCAGCAAGAATCTGATGAGCAAAGCCCAGGTCCATATACAGATGTTCAGATCGAGACTTGTCCAGAAAGAAGTCAAAGAGCGAGACATGTAAAACTCTTATGGGTTCTAGTCGATTGCTTGGGAGGGAAATTAGGGATTGAAAGTCGTCCAGCAACATCGTCATGTCTCCAGGCCGCAGGTTTAGATAGTCTTCGAGCTGGGCAGGGGATGCTTTGAGGTAGCGATACTGAGGCATGTCCGACAGGGCAAGAAAGATCACCCCGATTGTTTGTATTAGTTGGCGATGCTGATGGTCTTGAAGATTGGAAAAAACATGAATGTACAGGGCATCCAAGGCGGCGAAAGGTTTATCTTGCATGGGCGGAGGACATTTTCCCAAAATAATGTCAAGGCGCTCGTCTGGCCGCGCACGGGGTTCTTGAATATACCGCATAACAGTTGATGGGTAAATAAATTGGGTTGAAGATTTGTCAACTAGATGTTGTAAAATTGCCTGTGAAGGCCAGTAGGGGTCGAGATGATTTCGGAGGGGATGAATACGTTTCACTTCATCGAACTGTCGCATAAGATACTTTCGAATAGCCTCACCAGCAGTCCGATCTTCTCCAAGGTCAATACGCGGTGAATTTGCCAGCAATAGCGCACGGTCATGGTTGAACATGCGGACAATGTTTGACTCGGCCCTACTGGAGACCAAAAAGCGAAGTGGGTAACGAAGATGAGGAAGGGACGAGGCAATGATGCGGAGGAGATCGTATTGGACATCTGGATCGTGGCATTCGTCGAGGCCGTCTATTATCACGAGATAAGGAGGCGGCATTGAACCGATCATCTTTTTGATGAAAGCTCGAGTCGTCCGAGACTGCAAAGGTTGGATGAAAAGTTTGTCCATCTGAGTTCGTCTAGATTTGGCGAATAAATCAGGATCGCGAGCCAGAATCTTCTCTATTTGCTTGCGGGCTTGAGGCAGTGCTTCAGCAAGTTGAAGGCCCAGGGTAGGAATCAGACGATTTCCATCATTCCGTTCGACTGTTGTAGCCGTTCTCGAGAAGAAGAAAGTGCCAGCGAGTCTAGCCTTCCGCTGGTATATCTCCCCAATAGTCTGACAAAGTGCTGTCTTCCCAGCTCCCGCGGCTCCGAATATCCACAGCATTGTGGCGGATTCTTCGTCGTCTTCTATCCAGTCTATGATGTATTGTATGATCTCTTGACGCGTCTCCTCTGCGCATCGCGGAGGATTGAATCGTTCGTTCGAATCGAGCAACGCACTGGGCGCTGAGCGTTCTCGAAGAATGTCGAACACTAAGCAAAACATCACAGGGCCTTTAGGTCAAAATCGACAATTGCTAAATAGTGTACATACCTGATAATTTTCCTTGCCCATGCAGTACAAGATTTCCACCAACATTAGTAAAACTTCCTCCACTGATATGGGTATTTTGGGCATTCGATAAGACAGAAGGCATCAATCATTTCCTCATATCAAGAGCGCTGGAAAGTATTTTTTGAAGACAAAGTGGATGGAACAAAGTGGTTTATCACCACTCTATGGTGGCTTTATAGAACGCTGTGCAAAGGTGCGGTCAGCTATTAGGGTACGGCCGTACTGTATATGTCAATCAGTTCACACCTTTACGGGCTACTGACGCCGAAGGCCACGCAAAACAAGTAACAAGCCAAACATGAGGCTGCACTCGGGCAATGAAAGCATTGACAAAGTCTACTCTGAATAAACGACATCTTCCATTAGTGCGACTTTCAGAGATCGCAATTTGAAGGACAATGTAATAAGTAACTTGAGGTTGAAGAATATTAAATCGAATCTCCAACCAAAATCATCTAATAACTTGGACGAAATTATACGGCAAAACTGATCAATTAAACAGTGTCATTAGCCATGTTGCTAGAGAAGGGGACCAATACTTACTTCCAACTGTACCGTCAATCTTGCGGGCCACCCACCACTTCATTTCAATATCAAGAATGTCAAGGATTTCGCCCTTGTAGAAAGAGAGCTCTCCACTAGTCTGAGATTTATCTGCAAAGAGGCTGTCAGATAAGGCATGCGATGACTTGAACAAAGCTTACAGTTGAATTTGGCCATAGCCTGGAATATGACTGCTGATTGATCATTGAATTTGGGTTGTGTTACTGAAAGATTGGCAGTAGAGATGGCCGGTGAATTCGAAATCGATAGTGTGTCTAAAGGTGGAGCGGCCGAAACTGATTGCTGAGTTATAGGAAATGGCGTAGGTGTTTCACGCGAGCTTGCCGACTGCGAACCTTTTCTTTTCAAACCAAACGACCAATTCGATGGACGACGTAGCCGCAGAAAACTGTTCGACCTCGTCACTGTGGACTGAATAGCTTGAAATTAATATCATAGCGAAGGTACTATGACAGACGACAAGTACCTTTTGGACTGGCGTTACATGACTCTTAAGAACAACTAGTCGAAATAGCGGTTGTCAGAGTAGAATCTAAGGAATAGCCAGAACGACATACTTCCTCGTGAGCCGTCGGCTTTCCGACACATCCACCATTTACCTTTGTCATCGAGAACTTCTAGCATTTCGCCCGTCTTGAAAACAAGTTCCTCGGCATCTACGTGGGGCGGGTTGACTAAAGGAGTGTTATATAATGTTACAAGGCCAGCAAAACCAAGCTCACAATCAACAAGAGTTTTCACCTGCGTCGGCAGTTGATCAATAGGAGATCCGGTTGCGGGACCTAAAGTTGGACTGCTAGCAATATTTACTTCACTGGCTGCACGGGAGGAATGGGATGGATCATATGCCCACGTTGGTCGTAACGGCGTCAACCGTGCGTGAGATCTGTTCTCTCTTGCTGGAAAAGGATGAAGATTTGACGGCATCTCGTTGATTTCAGAAGGTGAAGAGATTGAACTGGTGCGTCTTGAGGTTGCCGTTGTTCGAGATATAAGTGAAATGGCCTCAATGTCCTGGGCTCGGTTTGGCACCGACAGATTGCTTGTGGAGGTTGTGGCGACTGATTGATGTCGGCGTCTGGACCGTGGATGGCCAGGTGGCTCTTCTCCAAAGAGAGGCGGCGGGTCGAGATTTTCTTGTATAGGACCAGAACTACGTTTGGTTTGCCTACCTTCCGAGGCTCGTGGTGCATGGTAGCATAGTTCCATTTCATCGGCAATCCTAAACGCATCTGGTCGTAACTTCGCCTCGTGTCGCCAACATTTGACGGATATATTCCACAGATAATCAGATAGATCAGGGGCATCCTCTGGCTCGGGACGCTGAGGTCGAACTTCATTATTCACAACTAAATCGCAAAGTTCGGAGTAGGACAAGTGACCAAGAGGGACCTTGCACATGAAGAGCTGCTCTTAATCGTGAGATTGGGATTATTGAAAGAAACCTTCACTAACCTCCCAGATAACCATTCCAAACGCGTAGACATCTACAGGCTTCTTCAGCATCCCTCCAAGAAGACGTTCAGGTGACATCCAGTGCCAGCCACCTAAAACTAAGATCGGATCCACGCCTTTTGAGGAGTGACTCTTTGCATCGACTTTGAGGCGCGATAGGCCGTAATCGCACACAACTCCGTTCTCGTTGTCGTCAATGAGAACATTTAACTGATTTCCAAGTCAGAAGCTTTTTGAGTATCGAAGAAGGGTTAAACTTGCGCCTTTCAGATCGCCATGAGTAACACCATGAGAGTGAAGATGCTTGAGGCCTTGAGCCACATGATATAACTGGAAGCGCTTGAGCCAATATTCAGATACAAAAAGACCAGACTTGCAATCTTAACTCTGTCACAGTCAGGGTGATTTTGGATATAGTTAAGGGCATTGCCGTTCCGCAGATATGGCATCACGATAAAGGGAGGCGCATCAAATGCATTGGCCCCAAAAATCCCTACGGGTATCTTAATTTTAAGAGTTTCTTTGACAGACGAAACACTCACTGAGAACATTTTGATGACGCAAATTGGTCCAAGTCTTGGCTACTTATTAGCAACTTTAAAGCGCAATGTGTCGAATGAAGAAAGAACCTTGACTTCTCTTTGAACGCTCTACAAATAAGTGCTTGTGAAAACTTGGCCATGAATTCCAATCAGAGATATTCGCGCACCGTTAATGAAGGAGTAGAATCGTCTGTTGCCCGAAGAACCTTGATCGCTACTGGAGATTTGTTCCAGTATCCCTTCTTGACTTGGAAACTACCACGTTTTGTCAGTGCGGAGAAACGCCACAGTTTCAGAACTGAACTCACAATTCTCCGGAGCTCATTGGATCGTCGTATTCAACTTCAAAAGAGGTGATAAACCAGTCTTCGAGGGGCATACTGTCCTGTTCAGGACTGCTGGTCTCAAGGACGGTAAGACTATGCCGTAAGAATCGTCGATGTCGTGCATTCAGGGCAACAACTTGTTTGTCTAATGATTTCTGAAGAGATATCATCATAGCGACAACGGTCGTGTGCTGGTTAGCTGAAAATTTGAATTGAGAGGAAAATGTATGCGTCAATGACCGAGAATGGTGACAAGGCCGGTAAAACGACTTACTGAGGGTGTCTAACAACTGTTTTCGGTTTCCCTCTAAAGATGTTAACCGTTTGTCGAGAGTTTCTTGATCTTGTTTCTTTGCTTCATCCTGTCTGGTTTGCCAATCGTGTATCCTATCGGGAAGGGTCACCTGAAAGAGGGTGAGATGTGAAATCGCGCGAGACGTCGCTGTAGATTTCACTCACGTTGAACGAATGACCAAGAGCGATTAATCGTCGATGGAATTGTCTGATAGTATGTCCGCTGTCGTTTTGATGATAGATGATTTTGAGCAGGCCATTCGAGTTTTGTGCTTTGACGAAAGCTGAGATGTCGTACAGATACCTAGGAAGCAGAGATTCAGGTCTAAACACGGCAGGATCTCAGACTCACACAACTCACGTTTGAAGGCTTCCCAACTCTTTACCTGACTTGGACTCCGATAACTTCTCTGCGCGATATTCCCCGTCCAGAATTTGCAATAGATGAGCGATAGCTTCTGTCAAGATAGTTAGCTGCTGTTTCACTGGCAGCGCCGCTTGAGCCCCCTCCCAAACGAGTTTGAAAACTACAAATGCTGCCCGCAAGGCCGAAACTGGGGTCAGGTTAAGGCAAACTGCAACAATATCTGTTGCTTTTGGTGCCATTTGTAGAGGTTAGAGCTGTGTTGATGCGTTCAGCGGTAAAGTCGGGGTTAGGTGTGAGTGTGCCTGTTGGTTGATGTGGGTTACGACAGTTTCAGATGCCACAATGTTAATCGCCGGGCATGAACTTTCTCGTCCAACAGGTTGGCGGCAGTGAGAATTCGCCGTGTGTGGAAAGCATGCAAATATTGAGATTTTTCATTGGGATTGGGAGGATGAAAATTTGGATATCATGGTTGTGTGAAGTTGAGAGACGGCGTGAGTACAACTTCGGCTCTTGGCGCCGGTTTAGACATTGCACATGAATTGGTGAAACAAAGCGGGAACAAAAAAAAAACTACAAGGTCTCTGGAAATTATCTAGCTGGCCCTCATTCGATTTGGTAAACGTCCATCAAGCTAGCCGGATGATTGGAGCCTTTCGGTGGTTTCACAATTAACTCAGCTTGTTGTCTACCAGCACAAATGAATGAGTGAAAAGAAGGAGCATACCACTGACACTTACAATTTCATGCGCAGCAGAAGTTTCCTGTTAGTAGACTCAATCTCAGCCCCTGCTTTGATCGCGCGAGCGAAAAGTTCGGCGCGATAGTCGGTCTTCTTCGCCAACAGGATCTGCAATCATGATGAGCTGGAAATCGGTCCCATAATGCAATGTACGGACCTTATTTTGGCTATCCACTCGCCCTTGGATGGCCCCAGATTGGATGAGGTTGACAACATGATGCTCGACTTCCTCGATCGTCCAGCCGAAGGCAATACTCATCCGTTCAAGCTTGATACTTGCGAATGGCTGGAAATAGAGGACCACTGCCCAATTCCTAATCGAGTTCGCAAGCTCGTTGACATGAGTAGAGAGATGGATATCGACGTAATGCCGGGTCTACAAAGATGTGAAATTAAGCGTCTCAAAAAATATTGTGGACCAGCATACCGAGTACTTCGCAAGGAGCTCCAGAACGTTCTTGAAGTTGCTACTCATGTACGATTCGATGAGTTCGCGTACATAAGGTTCCTGCTCAATGTAGACTCCGAAGACAGAATTCTCAAGGATCCTGGTTTTGATTTGAGACCTTTTCAAACTGGCCAAAGCACACAATGTTCCATAGATTGCGATATCGCCAGGTGCAACTAGCTGGAAAGGAGTCAGACCATGTTATTTAAGATGCAGTATCAAAGTAAGATACCTTTCCTACCCAATCGCCAAGCTCTTTGGTTGAACCGATTTTCAAAAATGCGTTGGCAGCTTTTTCGTAGTTGCTTTGTCCCAGATGTGATAATGCGGTCGCGAGATCGAGTTTCGCTTGGACGCTTTCACGTTCAGATGGCTTTTTCTTTGTTGAAGTAGCAGGGACCGCAGCACCACCTGCCGAGTTATTGGCTGCGGCATTGCTTGCTGCTGCTGCCGTAGCATCCAATGCAGCTTCAGCTTTGAAAACGTACGTTGTTAAGTGTGAGTAGTTCCTTTGTTCGATAAGAAGCTGCCCATGAAGGATGAATACGAGACAACCGCAGTATATCAAGCACGCACTTCCAGAATTGACATGCACATCTCAAGTACGTGTTGGCTGGTTGTACAGAACTCCCGAGATTTAGTGTAATGCTTCAGGGCAGTGCCATAATCGCCTGTAGCGCGGTAGAAATCAGCCAAATCACGATGTGCCATCTACAAAAGGACGAGGATTCTAATTAATCACAACGACAGAAATGAGAATCTAGTAGAACGCACCCTTATGCTTTCCTTAATCATGTTGTTACTATAAGTCTTCAATTCCACCTCGAGTTTGGCACGATCAGCCTGGTTTTTCATGATAGCTTCATCCGCCCACTTCGTGTCCAATTCTGCCAATTCCATTGGGTTTGGGAAAGAACCTCCTTCCGCATACGAAGCAGCTTGTTCGTATACCTGCAGAAGGTTCTGGTACATGGCCGGATCTCTAGATTGATGAATGTGCTGCACACATAGCTGGAACGCTTCAGGCGCTATCGTTGGACAAGTCAGCACGATATGGATGAGTCTGTCAATCGCAGTGCGTCCTGATGTATTTCGTTACTTTGTGACGATGTAGTACTCCAAAGTCGACTACAACATACCAGAGTAGTTGGAAATGTAGCTATCGAGATCAAAGGGATGTGCCTCGTCCACTGGCGCTATGATCCTTTTTGGCGCAGCAAACGAGCTGCTTCCTGGTAAATTATCTTCAACGCGGTCGATATCCATGAGAAAATGTTAAAAAGTAGGCGGATGGACGAAGAACAAACTGACGCGTCGACGCGCTTGTTGTGGTTTGGTGGAAGGCAAGTTAATCGAGCCATCAATCAACAGGGGTCGTGTACGAGTTTGTGACTCAGTGTCTCTCAGTGTGTTCATAACATCCGCGAGGTTTACCATAGAGGTCTGGCTGTAGATCTACAGTATAATACACTAGAATGCTGTCTATTCAAATCGCTTCCATGCATGTTTTTCGTATTCGATATATCGATGTCTCCTTTTCTTGGGCCTTGATACACATAGTTTGTTCAGTTCGAATCCCAGCAAAAAAAATAGTGACTTACATGACGCGGGCGCGAGGCTCTATCAGTGCCCTTTGCTGCATACTGAGGAACCGATCACGGAAAAGATTGCCTTCGGGCTGAAAGAGAGTACTTCAATATACGCCACAGGAAAGTAACTGAAAAGAGCGTACTTTCAATCCTCTCAGATTCTCGGTCAGATCCTCGCCCAACTGCACATCAATGCTACTGTCTGGTATTTTATGTTTGCCCAGCTTCTGACCAACCAGTCCTTGCTTCTGGAGCTTCTGGAAATTCATCAGTCGCCTGTGTTGTCGTCGCTCTTCTTGCTCGGTGAGCAATCTCGTGGTTGCCCGCTTGAAGATTTTGGCGTCGCTGACAGAAGCAAGTAGACGTTTTCTTTCCGCTTTTTGAGCTAGCGTTCGTTTCTATAAATGAAACATGAGTATCTTGGATAAAGCTAATTCAACCGACGGACCTCTTCCAGCAGTTTCGAGGCTTTATGACGTTGGCTCTTGGTTTTCCTTGTTGAAGCAGCTTTTACTATCGTTTCTTGATCGACAGCGCTGGTATCTTCATCTTCATCGTCTACCTTCTGTACTGTCATACCCTTAGCGACGCCCAGGTTCTGTTCGTCTTCCTCGATCCTAGCCGCTGCCATCTTTGTCCTAACTTCAGCCAACTTTTCGGCGTCCTGGACACGTTTTTCTTCAACAGAAGCTGCCTTTAAGAGCAGTTCGTGGTGAGCTAGGACGGGAGGATTGTACGATGTGCCTTGGTGAGGCTCGACGACAGCAGGAATATCAATTAGGTCAGTGGTCTTGGCTACAACTGGGGCCTGAAAGAGAGGCTTAGAGAAGGATCAAAATATGGTATAAAGTAAAATACCTTTGGCATCCTTTTCTCGACGGTTTCAAGCCCGTCTTTGACTTGCTTCGGAGGAGGTTGAGCAGCCCAAGGATCATACGCTCCGCTCGTCTTGACTGCTTCGCTGAGGCCAAAAACCGTGCTTCCGGATGCGTACTCCGATGGATCCAATATACTATTGAATGGTCCTTTACGAGGTCTTTTGGCAACCCTTAACATTCTCTCTTTGTCTTCTCGAGTAATCGCTGCCTTTCGCTTCGTCGAACCTGACGACGTCCGTGAAAAGACAGCAGGGACAGCCGAGCGCTGCGCAAGGATTTTTGAAGAAGTCAACTGAGCGGTAGAGTACCGTGGAAGGCTTTTTCGAACTGGATAGAGAACGTCAGGCTTTGAAGAGAGGAAAAGAGAAGATTCTCACTTTGCTCATCTCCTTTTACATCAATCTGGAACAAGTCGGTATCTGATGTTTTTTGAAGCGACTTTCTAAAGAAATTTTCAGGAAAATATAGACAGCATCTGGAAACAGGACATACCCAATCACTCTTTCCTCCGCTCTCAGTCCTTCCAATCTCTCTTCAAGGTCTTCGATGTTGACATTTTTTCTCCAGGATTTCTTTCCCTTCCGGCTGGACTGATTGTGTTGCGAGGGCGCTCCAAGAGTCGACCGATTCGACTTGCGTTTTTGAGATAATGTGGAGGACATATCCGTTGATAAACGAAGGGTAACACAAGTTGTAGAAAACTTGGTGTAAGCAGGCATCTCGGGTTGATGCGGTGAATCAACCACATTCCCACGCTACGAGAGATTTGAGAGGCTCATCCTTGGCTCAGATCGCAATACCGTATTTGTTTTATGTTTTTGTAATGGGGTACAGTGCTGAGTGGAAAGCTATGGATGAGTGAACAGAGAGACAGTCCATGATGGCTGAACAGCCCAAGTCTCACTATAATCTCGTCAAAGAACATCTCAATTTATGGAACGAGTTTATACCTTTGATATTCAAAGCATATTCAAGTACCTCAGAATCTCGAACCCATTCAATTTCTAATCAGGACGTTTTTGTGGCAAGCACGCTCGATCATCTGTGATCGGGAATTCCCACACGTGAACACTGCCTAAACAAATGGCTAGTCAGGGTCCAAAGTTCAAAAGCTCAGCCCCCCGACGGAACAACAACTGAAAGTACATTTTAATTGAGTGCAAAAGAATGGACACTAAGGGAATTGAACCCTTGACCTTCTGCAAACAAATACAAACATGCGTGAACAAATGCAAAGCAGACGCGCTACCCCTGCGCTAAGCGCCCTTCGCACTATGTGTTCCACAAAATAACCTAGAGTCTACTCACTCAGTTGCCGGCCATATTATGGAAGCACAGCGTACTCGCCTCAGCCTGTGTTTGCCGTCTGAATGCCCACCGTGTAATGTCCACCCATTTGCTCTTCCCCACTGTGGAAGTCCGTGGTTTGTGGCAGGGGTTCAATTTCTGTAACTGTTTTTGAGTGCGACGCTTACGCTTCTTCGTCTCTTCCTGCATGTACTTGAGCTTTTGCCTCATATGCTTCCTTCTCCTCTCGAGCAGCCTCAATCCTCATCTGGCAAGCCTTGACAACCTCAGCAAGAGACTTGCGAGTCTCGTCTTCAACAAATGCCGCAACCTCCTTGCGCTTCTCTTCGGCTTCCATGCGCTTACTCTCAACAATCGTAGCGGTCTCCTCTTTTGCATGTCGAGAAGTTTTTGCTCCTATATAATATCCCAGTACCGCTTGACTTCGGTAACCTTGGCTCGCATGAAATGATAGTGAGCAAACGTCAGTTGGTTGATGTCCTTGGTAAGCAGATTCGCGTATTCAGGCTCATCGACCACCTTGGTAACATCTTCTTCCTCAACAGGAGTTTGTTCTTTTTCCCCCTGAAAGCTATGCGGGAGGGCCGTCAGATGCAAACTCAAACCGAGAGGAAAGCATACAATGTACATACGGGGGCCTGCGTTGTCTTGCTCCATCATAACATCATCTTCAAAAGAGCCCTTTTTCGTACCCTTCTTGGAGGCTACACAGAGGGCCGTCGGATCGAAACTTAGACCGGGAGGAACGCACACGTACGAGGCGCGTCGTCCTTGCCTTTCTTGGTGCTGCCTATATGCGGTTGATCAATACGCGATCGCAGAAAGTTGGATACCCGGGAGGGTGACCGCGGTTAACGACAACAGGGGAAGACTCGGAAGAAGACATACCAGTTGAACGGATAGAAAGAGACAAGCAGCGGTGGGAGGAGGGGGGAAGGGATTTTAACTGCAGGGGGACAGTCACAGCTCACGGGAGGGACGAGGATAAATACCGCGTCACGTCGCATCCAGATACCCCTACCCATGCCTCGCGCTTTCGATGCAAATGACCAAGACGCATGCAAGAATATGGTCCTCAAAAAAGCAAAGTTTGTACACGGCAACTGTTTCAAGAAGATGCTGGAACGCGAAATCTACGCAATCAATATGTGGATGACCGTGCCCTCCCAACGCATGGAAGGTATCACCATTGGCCAAATCTGGCACGCCGACCTTATCCAAGAGCATATATTGATCTTTCTCTACTACGCGGCAAGTAATGACTCATTAGTACAAAGCGCGACACTAACAAATCGTCTTCAGGTAGACGCAATGAAACCGCTGAGGGGGTACAGTGTCATACGCTCATCGTCTTTGGGGTCGGTGCTTGTCTCCCTTGTGGCTCCGATCCGATAATACTCACAGCCAAAAGCCACGAGCTGCTCACATTTGGCGGGCTGTATAACAAGCTTCAAGCCCATTTAATCAACAGTAAGCAACTTTCGGCCCCATATCAGTGCATCATCCAAAATTCGCACAAAGTCGCAGACTTCAGCCCGCTGAAGTGAGCGACACTGAGCATATGACATAGACTCTTTCGTTCTCCCGGCCAGACACTGTTGATATAATAAAGTACTAAATGTCCCTGTTCTGAATTAATTTGACATTAGTGTAGGCTAGCTCGTAAACGAACAGGACCAACTGCTTGCCTCTTGTCTCCTCTATATGATCTCCTGTCGATGCGATTCAAAACCCTGTCTGATTATAATTTGTGATGTTTTCAATATATTTTCTTGGTCTGCACAATGGAGACCATATCACTTGGCTAGGTCGAGTAACAGGGTCGCATCGGATTCTCGTCGCGATACCTGGAGATTATCGAACGCTTTGGCGCATACGGTAACTCTGCAACTCACACTGTCCGCTCATGCGCAAGCCATCGCCATCACTCGGAGAAGCTAAAAATAGATAGCCCTTCTTTGACGAACCCCATCAAGTCGGAAAGCTACCCTTGGGAACTCCCATTCAATCACTATTATATGTACTCCACTGTCGTCAGCAACCAGGACGCCCTCTGTGATATGATGTTTATCATTCTGACTAACTGTGTGGAATTTCGCGCGGACGCGCATAATAACAGAACCACTATTATTAATAGTAGTATTATAAAAATCATATTGCGCCAGTTGGACCACGGGAGACTAACCTTGTAATCCAAGCCATAATCAGCACTTCCTTCGACATTGAAGTGACCAACATAACATGGGCATCCTTGCATACTCGTTGGGCGCCCTGCTGTTTCTCGGATTCCTTCGTCTTCTAAGAGGGCGAAGACATCTTCCGTACCCGCCAGGCCCTCCAAAGAAGTTCTTCTTTGAAAACGCTTCCGACTTCCCTCGCAAGGCGCTGGGACAAGTCTTTACGCAATGGGGCAGAATGTACAACAGTGAGTAGCATTCGATTTCAAGAGTTTGGATGTACTTACACATCAATTCAGGCGACATCCTTCATGCGTGTGCCTTTGGACGCCATCTCATTGTGATCAACAATCGAGATATTGCAGAAGATCTATTCGAGCGGAGAGCCTCACTTTATAATGATCGTCCATGGGTTGCAATTCTTCCCCTGTAAGTGGTTTGGTACTGTGTCTCCGCTCGTTACATAATAGTGTTTCTACAGGCTCGGCTGGGAATTCAACATTTCTTTCCTAGCCTACGGAGAGACTTGGCGCCAGCACCGGAGAGTTTGCCAACAATATTTCCATCCAGAAGCTGCCATGCAGTACTACCCGATCCAGCTCGAAAGAACACGACAGTTCTTGAACAGCATGTTGCAAACGCCAGAGAAAGCCTTTGATCACAGCAAACAGTAAGTCATAGTGTTCGTCTCGACCGAACTTACTCAATTAGTATCACAGGTTATCTGTATCTATCACCCTAAAAATGATGTATGGTTATACTCCTAAATCCCTCAACGATCCTGTGGTGAACGCTGCGGATGAGAGCACGGCTCTTGGCCTCAGCCTCATCGTGTTTGGGTCCTATATTACCTTTTTACCAATACTACGGTTTGTCCCCGCTTGGGTACCTGGCACCTATGCCGTTAATGCAGCCAAGAAAGTTAAGCAGTTGACTCAAGACATGCAGCGTCTCCCAATGGAAGGTCTTGAAAACTCTCTAGTGAGCTGAAACCATCGTGATCTGAGAACTACTAACGCCCAAATATCTTCAGAGAGATGGTATACCTGTGACGCAATCTTTGATGAACGATTTCCTCGAGAAAAAAGCAACGTCTGGTGCAACTGAAGAAGAAGAGAAGATATTTAATAATGTTGCTTGGACAACCTATGGAGGTATGAGATCACTTTGTTGTTTGGAGTATTTTCTGATCGTCGTTTTCTGTAGCTGCGTCAGATACGGCATGTATCCCAGGTTACTCTCTTATTTTTCACCTCTAACCACTTAACAGACAATAGCAGCTACTGAATCTCTCTTTTACTTGATTGTTCTTCATCCAGGCGTTCAACGGCGAGCTCAGGAAGAGATCGATCGAGTGGTTGGAAAAGATCGGCTTCCGGATTTCAATGATCGCCCATCGCTCCCTTACATCGAAGCCATTTATCGCGAACTTATGAGGCACAGTCCTCCACTTCCGACAGGTGTACCCCACGCATTAATGGAAGATGATACTTACAATGGTTATTTCTTGCCCAAAGGTTAGAATATCTAGATTTTTAGGCATTACTGGTGATTGACATACGTAACCCCAGGCGCCTCCGTAATGAGCAACATCTGGGCCATGACACGAGATGCAGAAATATATCCAGACCCAGACGCGTTCAAGCCTGAACGTTTCTTGAACAAAGACGGCAAGTTGAACGACGATAGCCGTATTTTGGCGTATGGATTTGGAAGACGGTGCGTCCAGATGCTCGAGAGTAGGCGATCTCATATTTAACAAAGCTTCCTTCATTAGCGTATGTGTTGGAAAAGCGGTGGCAAGTTCAACGGTCAGTTTACCTCCGGGGTGCTGAGATCTTCTAAGCTTATTGTTCTTTCAGATGTGGTTGACCATCGTGTCACTCCTCGCTTGCTTCGACTTTACCAAAGCCCGGGATGAGTTTGGTAATGAGATAGAAGTAAACGACGAGTATGATGATTCAAACCCATCCATACGGTTCGCCTTACACTCCTCTTACTTTGTTTACTTCTGCTAAACTCTTTACAGACACAAAAAGCCATTTCGTTTTGCGGCCAAGGTCCGCTCAGATCAAGCCCGTAGATTAATTGAAGAAAATATCGTTAATTAAAACAAAGAAAAACTTGATACAGTCGTATATACTGGGCTTCTTGTGTGTGTATATAGGTTTTATTAGTTTTCGATGAGTTGCCTCTTGATTTACTCACTGGCTCAAAGTAAAAGTGCAGCGGGCCGGTGTGCATCCACTGCCGTGGAACTTCCAAGGAGTCGAGCTGCCTTTCGACCTCACCGTGTCATTACTCTTTCCCTCCTTTCAATTACCGCGCTCGGATGAATTTGGGATTAGGATATACTCGCAACTAGTCTATACAATTGGCCACCCTTAAACAACGTCTCAGTGACCTTGTGCGTCATGCTCGACACACTCCCTCCAGAACTCCTTCACGAGATAGTGGACTTTCTCGACAATAATGAACTTTTGCAACTCGGGCTTACCTGCAGAAGTACCCATGTAATAGCACTGTCTACATTCTTCAAGAGAAACGATATTCGAGAGCCAGGCGACGGATGGTTGGTTGCGTACAAGACTCCTCCAGAGACACTTGCGGCGATACATGCCGCTGACTGGGTTAAAAATCTACGCCAGATTCATTACTACCTTAACCCAGGTGTAGACCGTCTCATGTCAGAAGCTCGCGATCTCAACCGCCTCGTCCGAAGCTTGCCCAAAATCGAAATCGTCAAACTGCACTTTTCGGTAGTGGATTCGTGGGCATCGGGACATCGGGAAAACCTTCTGAATAGGATGGAATGGGCCAGAGAATTTACATCTGTACTGGATAGCTTCATTGATCGAGGTTGTAACGAAATGTATGTCTCCGGAGGCGGCGCCATCAGAGCTCTCTACAGCGAAGAGGAACCCTTCGAGCTTCCTGATTTTGAACTCATGACTTCTTCGTCAAAGTCGACCTTCATTGGTACGCATTACTCTTCCAGGTTGCTTCAGTTTATCAACTGATGATTAGTAGACCCCATCGATACTTCCAGCAACCATTCAAGCCAAGAACAAGCCACTCCTATGCAAGAATCTGACACATTCGAAGACAACCAACCGCTATCCGCACCAGATCAAGGTGCGTTATCTGGCCTAGTGGTAAGATGTTTTTGTCGTTGACGCTTCAATTAGGTTCTTCCCAAGTGGATTTACATTTGAACCAAAGTCAGAATTTGACAAACACCTGGAAAATTCTTTCTTCACCGGTCCGATTCGGTTACAATTTCATCCGCCGTCTGTTGGGCATTGCTACTCCTGCAGCCAATTCACACACTCTCCCTACCTCTCGCAAATCTTCCTCTACTTTCTCATTTGTAGATAACGCGATCATCTCGCCTAACGTGCCGAAGGAGTTGGATGGTCTCAGAGAACTCCATCTCCATTCTGACATGCTCTTGCAAAACACGTTTTATCCTTGGACAATTCAAACACTCAATAAAGCAGCTCCGACCCTCACTTGTCTGTCTTTCAAGTGGGCGGACACGTCGACAGCAACATGGACGACTCTATTCGCCTCTTGTACACTGCCCCGCCTCGAGTCGTTTGAAATTACAACAGATCTAGTTGTTTGCAAGGATAGCGCAAGCTTCATGGATCTGGTAAACTTTTTCAGGCGCCATAGCACAATTCGAAGAATACTTCTTCAAGGAGTTGAACGGCCTTCCGATCCACAAGCCATTGACGAGCCCATCCTTCCTCAACTCGCTCATATTATGGCTCATCCAACCTGGATTAGCAGCCTACTCGCTATGGTCGAAACGTTTCCTGGAGCTCTCGCCGATCTTGACGCTATCGGTATTTCTACTGAATACTACCAGCACGGTCGTTTTGATTACGACTTTGTTGATATTGCACTCGAGAAGTTGGCCAACCTCCATCGAACAGGAATCACCCTTACGCTACGCTTCATGTGCCAGAGTGGTGTACAAGAATGGTTCGCCGACCATGTCGCTCTGGGAAGACAAGGGGGT
The DNA here is from genome assembly GCA_015657495.1 of Crepidotus variabilis. Classification (NCBI taxonomy): domain Eukaryota; kingdom Fungi; phylum Basidiomycota; class Agaricomycetes; order Agaricales; family Crepidotaceae; genus Crepidotus; species Crepidotus variabilis. Next base: position 333,073 of record MU157836.1, on the reverse strand, counting down.
GTTATCCCTCGGTTGACTTGCGTTTCCTGTTTTGTTATTTCCACATCGTTCTTTGTGAACTTTCGACCTCAGACAGTTGAACAGTTTCCTCAGTGGTTGGCGCTATTTCCTTGTCTCATCGGCGTCAAGTTCGTGGAGATGCCGGAGGAACAGTATGATCTTTTCAATAACCCTGGATTTCTAAAAGCTTTAGTTGCGTTGTGCCCCGATATAATAGCCATGGAGGTGGGTAGATCGACATGTGATCTTGTTGGCGCGAAAGAGATGAATGTCAACCCCGCTGGAAGCTTGACTGCTGTGGACGCACTGGACTAGTTTCAGCGCTGAGAACTCCTGACTACCGTCTTCTATCATCAGATATATTTGTATTGTCGAAACACAATTTTCACCCATCTTTTAGGTATATAGCCTTTGATCCAGCTCCTACTCTGTAAACTTTCCTTTCTATGTTATTACCGTTGGACCATCTTTTGATTCGATTCCTATGCTAAAGAAAAGCTTTGACGTGATAATACCTCGATACCCGAATTCTGAAATATCCATTCCCATTATGCGTTGAACCCAACAGTATGGCCTTGAAGGTGTTAAGCGCGACGACAAGGATCTTGAAGCTCGAGGTTTTCCCGAAGAATCTTTTGTGGCGTCTCCAAGAGCCGACATGGCGCTTTGTCTCCAAATGGGAATCTGATTAAACTGATGCGGCACCTTTGTAGCTGCCAAAATTGGCTTAGGACAGGAAAAATGGTCTGTGGTCGAATCGAATTCCCAGATAAAGCTATGAGTTGGCCACAGCTTGAGTAAGGGAAGAGCTGTGATCGACTGCGGCAATAAACCTACCCCCTCCCTTCGCACAGCAGGTGATGTATGGGTCGTGATTCTCCCAAAGCGCTAGCGCTTTACATCAATATGTCGGACTCGAAATCAGGCTAAACAAATTCAACCAGCTTCTCATTCAGTCTCTCTTCTTTAGTTCACCCAGGCAAGAAATATTCACTTCCGCCGATGGTGCACCTGGGAATAGTTGAAGCCAAAGGGGTTTTCGAAAGACCGATTCGGAAATCTGAGACTGCGTACATACTTCGCAGTGCCTGGTGCTCAACAGAAACCTCTGAAAGCTGGTTGGTTCCTTGAGCCCGCCACACTGACCCCGAAACTAGGAGATAGGCCAATGTGATGTCGGAGGAGGGTGCCGACAACCCCGATCTCCTTACAAATGCAACTTCAAGGAGGCTGTTGACCAATAATTGACTCGGAGATATTCCAAGTGGGTCATAGTAGGGCAACTCGCTGGCATTATGTCCAGTCTCGTCCAATTTCTACTACATTTCTAGATTGACACTCTCAGCTAGCAGCAAGGTGGAATGTCAAGCCATAGCTTCGTTGGATGTCCAACTGGCAATCAAACGTTATTATCAGGTGCACAATCGGAGAAGGAAATGTGAGCAAATGAGCAGATTTAACACAGATATGATGGCGGCAACTACCATAAATCCACCATTTTTTGACAGGTTCTGCAAGAACTTCTACTGGGGCGCTCAATGTTCAATGGATGACTTCCCGCAGCGTTTAGAAACCTTGATTATTTTCTAGATTATCCCAATCGGGGTCAGCCGAGATGCCGCTACCTAAAGGGAACTCGTTGTCAAGAGAGGACCCATTTCTAGATTTCAATCTAGAAGAGGCCTCTCACCCCCCCTTCTAGTTCTAAACTCCGTTTGAAACTTTTCCTAAACGCTTGAAAAGGAAATCGACACGTCACTCGGACTTTTTACTTCTGACGCATCCCTGCCTCAGCTTCTTGTAACACCGAATCTATGCTACTTGAAGTTTGACCGTGTCGAGCTCTTCAAAGTGTGAAATGACCTACGGCTAATGCATGGCATCCAGAGATCGTCTTGACGCCCGAGGAACTGCATGTGAGTTGATATCAGATCGCGGGATGGATGATATATCCCATAGCTCTCTGAAGCCACTGTCCAGAATCTTCATAAAGGTAGCGACATCAAAGCCCATCGTCGTGATGAAAGCCCGGTCATTCTGCCCTGTGAAGAGAAACTTGCCATGGTGTTCCAATACGAGGGTTTGGGAGTAAATCGGGGCGTGTAAGATATAGCCTTCGCTCAAAGCGTCGTGCGGTCCTGTTCCGTTTTGCCTCTTCCAGTTCATAAGCAATGATACCCGCACAAGCAAGCATGTCATCTTCATACTCCTCGTCTTCTAATGACACTCTCCGATTCTGTTCCCTCAGGATCTGCTGGATCCACTCCCAGTCGTAGTCTTCGTCCTCTTGACCTTCATCATACATCTTATCAGTACTCGGTAACCAGGTCGATATTTCAAGGTCTAATTTAGGTTTCTTGTTGATACAAAAGTGTCTACGGTTAGAAAATTAGACCTAAATATTTCGAAGTCCGCTCAATTCTGAGATTTAGAAAATAATCAAGGTTTCTAAACGCTGCGGGAAGTCATCCAATGTTCAACTTCGACCCACCCATTTTCCATCTTATCAATATGATCGATGAAAGCGCTGACTTCTGCTTAAGCGGCCTGCCCTGTAATTTGGTAGTCTCATGAGCGTGAGATCTCGCTGAAGCAACATTTGGAGACCACTGTACGTACTTGTGTTTTGCTTGCCGAGTGGCACAAGAGAAAAATGAAATTCGCGGGGTTGATAAGGCTGCGGCAATCTCCGAAGAAAGCGCGCATGTCACACAACCACGTTGTTCGTTATTTTGTAACGCTATCGACCACAACTTTTCCTCCAACTCTACGCGCCTTATCCATTATCTTGACCCCTGGTTGAATGCGCCATGAACCCTGAAGTTATTGAAATTTCCGATGAAGAATCAGATGGAAATACTTTATTTGACCGGCGTGGGATTTTAGCCCCTGTGGTTGCACGCGTTGTTGACGCTCTGGGAGGCTACGAAGGAGGCACATATGTAATGGGCGACCAGGTCAATGGTTGCTTGAAAGACTTGAAGAAACTTTGGCGTAAAGATGAAACTGATGACGAGCGTACAGTGGCTCGTTTGTTTTGGGAGATGAGAGTTTTACCAAATGATTTGGTTGCGATACTATTGGAAACAGCAGGCAAAGGTCTTGTGGAGGACAAACGGGCTATCAACTGCGTTGATCTGATGACAGCCATGACCTGGCCGATTGATATGGCCGAGGAACTGAAGGAACTGGACGAGGAACTGGATAAGGGCACCGACTATACCCAGCTTCTCCAAAGCCATCTCCGCTACAAAGTGGCGTTATTGAAGCCAGGCGTAATCCAGGCAATGTTCGGGATAATGCTTCCTCCATTAGCGAAGCCCGCTCGGGATCGAATCGAACGCGACAGTCAGGTTATCAATGTCGTCCTACACCTCATTCGGAATCTGGCCTTCATTCGAGATCTGGCCCATAACTCTCAACTTAGTTCCGATCAAGCAGAATACTCCAACCTACAATCAAAGCTCATTCGGGAACTTTCTGAAACTCATACATTCGATCTACTTCTCACCATTGCTTCAAATGTTGACAACGATCCCCACTTTAATGGGTGGAACACTCTTGTTCTCGAAATACTTTACTTGCTATTTCGTGGCATCAACCCTACATCTTTGACAATCGACCAGGCTAAGGTATGCTTTAGATGGATTGTGTTGACCTCAAGAAGTTTATTTCTACATTCAGCAACCTGCTGAGAAGCTTCAGCGTCTACTTGCCCTCGAGAATCAAACACGCCGCGAACTCACTCGGAATGCTGCATCCCGACACTCTCGCTTTGGAACTACGATATCAGTTAAACTCAATCCAAACAAACGGAAACCGTCCACATCGGATAATCGTGGTGAAGAGGATAACACAGGAGATCGCGCCTCTCGTTCGTTTGTCCTGCATCGTCAGCAGGGCATATCAGGCGAGTCAGGTAGTATCATGGACCTAACAAAACGTCAAAGGGCCAAAAAAGCCAACAAACCCGACGAATTTGGTCTAATCGACAATCTATCTATGGAAGCAAGAATGGTTCTACAAAATTTGGCTTCAGAGTTTGTCGACGCGTGTTTCAATCGTAAGTGAAACTCCACAATCATTGCATGATTGAATGCATGTTCATATTCATGCTGCTCCTATAGCTTTCCTGTCGGGTTTGTTAAAAGATATCCGGTCGGAACGCCCTAAGATAACCGAAAAAGACAATCTCCGTTTACTCTTCGTAGCTAAGTGGTTCCTGGAATTTTTTCTGGCCATGCGTTCTAAGGAGAAGCCAAATCAAGAAAATAATAAGTGGCACTTCGGTCTTGTGGCTGAGGTCACAGAGCGGTCGTGGATTATTTGGGTTTTGAAGCGCATGCGAGAGGCTGTCGAAGAAAAGGTGCGTCCTCCTGACAGATCAGCGCGATCGCTATCAGCGCAATGCCAAACGTATCACTTACGGTGACCCAATTAGCCTAAGCTATGGACGGAACTACAAGCCGGTGTCCAATGCTTGACTCAGCTTTTACTCCTCATCGATGAGATGGCGTCGTCGGAAATAACAGACCTAGATCTAAGAGAGGCGGCCGATTTACTCCAACAACAGCTTGTATACAATGGCGAGGTCCTTGATATTGCCATCGACAGCCTCAAACAGTACCGCCCAGGAACGCAGTCGCTAGCATACCTTGATGCAAGCGTATATCTAGCTTATGCTTTGCTCCGCATGCTCGAATCGTGGGGGAAGACTAAAGGGGCTGGTACCTATGTGCGACAGAAAGTATCCAAAAAACGTCGAAAAAAGACAGGTGTGTGTCGACCGGAAGTCATCTTAAGACATAATAGAAATTTATTCCTCAAGGAGTTTCGGAAGAGGACGGCATCCCTGATGTCGAGGAGGAGGAAGAACCTGAAGAAGTTGTTAACGAAACCTTGTTTACATTTGAAGCTTTTGAAGCCGTAAGACGCTCAATTGACGATGTCATCAATTCATTAATGATTTCCGTCTTCCCCTAGAAATTTGCTCAGACTGAGATTACGCAGACTCTCCTCACGTACCTCGCAAGATATCACGAATTTTCATCGCCTGATTGTATGAGGAGAGTGGTCAGTCTCCTTCACCGACAAGCAGTGAAAGCAAAAGCAGAAGGATTGTTCTTCAAGGTAAGCTCTACACTAATACGTATCCATGCTCACGTATTCAACTTTATGCAAGGTCTCGACATTGAATTTGTTCAAATCCATTTTAGCTGAGCACAAGACATTACCCCGAGACCAACCCTATAAAGACGCGATTGCTTTAATCAACTACATTCTTCGTCAGTTCTTCAAGGCCCTCGAAAAGGACAACTTTTTGGCCATTGAAGTATAACAAAACCATGTCATTATTATTCTATTTTGCTCATACAATGGCTTTAGACATTCTTTCCCAAGAACAGAGGGAGCTGGAAACAATTTTCCAGCTGGGAGCCTGAAAGCAAAACAAAGCCGAGCAAGAGCGTGGTCGATACACGTTTCCCTCCCGATGTAGAGATCAAAAAAGGTTATTCCTGGGGTGACCAGCTGGGCATCGCCATTGCAGCATTAGTTGAAGACGAGCAGTCGAGTCTCGTGAAGTGGATGACAGAAGTGAGTTCAAGTTTTTGCTCGGATACCTCCACTACATTTTCCGCAACGCACTAATGGCGTTTGTTCTCTTTTGGCTTCTAGCTGCTCACAACTGTCATCAGAATGCGTTCCCGAATTATCGAAGAGATTGATGGCCAGCGCGAAGACGACACGGCTGAAAACGATGGAGAAGACAACGAAGACGCTCGTGCACTGCTCTGGAAGACCCCCTCTGCTGATGCAATGGCAAAAATAACTGACTACTGTGAGAAGCAGGTTGATGCTTCATGAGCGAAATTGTTGACCCGTTCGACAGTGGTCCCATACGTGTCAGACGAACAAGCTGATGCGGCGACAAAGAATGTTCATATGAAACTACTTTTCCGTCTTTGCAAATTCTTTATTCTTGATGAAGGTGAGGACGCCGCGCTATCGTTTCAGCCGGTATTCCAGACTCACTGAAAGTCTAACTTGCATAGACGCAGATGAACTGGAGTGGTATGTTCCTGCCGCTATCCTTGTTGAGGAGCTCCAAAGAACCCTCAACGTCATCAACCAATTCCTGGAAATGCCATTCAATCTCGATGGGAAGAAAGTTTCACAGCTCCTTAGCAAGAAACGACGTCGAAGGCGAAGGCGATCCCCGTCTCCGAGCTGTGAAAATGATTCAGATGGTGAGCCCAAGCGCTCAAAACGCAGGGAAAGAAAGAAGAAAGAGAAAGAAATTTACAAGTCGGCTCAGTTGATAGAAGATAGTGACGCCGAGTACGGTGATATGGATACTTTCTTGGAAAAGGAAAAGGAAGCTAGGCAGCGTGCAATCCTCGCTGCTGAAGCTGCAGGCACCTCGCGACCCGCCACGATGAAGGCGACCGGCACCAAAAAGCGCCGAAAGAAAGGCGCAGACAAGGAACCTCAGTCAAAGAAGAAGAAAGACAGCCCATCGTCAGCCCACTCCGATGAAGATGTGGAACGTGCGTCTAGTGAAGAAAATCCTACAGATAGTGACCTAGAAGTCATCGCCGATGTTATCGCAAAGAAAGCCACAAATTCTTCTCGTCCAGCTCGTCCCCGCCCCAAAGCTCGTCCCGCCACAACAGTTGATTTGGCTCCATCGCTTTTCGCCTTAGCGGACGCTGACGCCAACTCTGAGCTACCAGACATCGATGAACGCACAACCCCCATCACTGCTTCACACACTCAGCGCGGAAAACGCGTAATTCTATCTGACGACGAAGATTGACACTTCAACTCTCATGTCAAGTGACTTTATCGAATTCACAAAACGTGGGCAGTTCCTAATTGAGGTTCGTATTCTCTCGACTTTCTGATTTGTCGTTCTTTTTAAGCTTCTGGTGATAAACTATCTGGGCAAACAAGTCGGGTTGCTAGTTCTTCCAAGATCCTCCTCGATAAAGATGTTGAATACCTTGTTTACTTTGCCTACCGCGTTCCGCCTAATTGTTGATATCAAGGTTTTTCCTTCAATCATTTCGCACAACACATTTTCGCCATGTTCATATTTGCACGTCTCTTCGTAACAGTATGAACGTCGGAAAGCAATGCGAGGTTGGCACGACGCTCTGCGACCACTATCGAATACAAGAATGTCATCAGAACCAGATTTCTAAATCAGTGTCTCCGTATACACGTGTTGGCGATAATGAGGGTCCTTCATATGAGACGAGTAGTTGTTTGTAGCTTCTTTCTCCTCAAGTGTGGTGTTCTGGGTCTGTCTGTCAAGAAAGAAATTAATGGAATGCCATGCATGCTGCTCAACATGAAGCCTTTCTTGATATTTATCTAGCTCGGAATATAGCGCCAGAATCACTTGAAGAAGGAAGCTTTATTTACCATTCAAGTTAGGTTGAGCACAACGAATAGCCCTCCAAATGTAGATGGCGCTGATATTGCGACAAATCGGGTCAGAAAAGTCCACTTCTTAGAGGATAGGCTGGTCGTCTGATGCACGCCTCTCATCACAGGGCGATCACTCGAACGGGAGCCTCACAGCAGGGGATGCAGGATCGGCATCTTGTATCTTAGTTCCTGGGTGGGATCAATTGTCAAACGTGATTTCTCATGAAGCGGAAGCAAATTTGCCTTTCTCATCCAAAAAGGAAATTGGGCTGGCATTGGGCGACGCCCTATTTCTTCATCACAAGGCCGTTGACCCTGCTGGCTCCAAGAACTCTACAGAACACGCGACCTCAAACCCTCAAGACCCACAAGAGCATCCGCAGAATGCAAGTCAAACTCCTATGTTATTCCCACTAATACGCCAACCACTCTTTGCAAGATTTCGGATGTTTCGGTAACTTGTTATCCAGTCATCATATCAAGACGCCAAATGTACCGTACCGTGCGCCGAACTCTTGTTCACACCTCGCCAAAGAAATTGCTTCACCAGACTTGCTCGAGGTCGGGTCGAAGAGTTCTGAAAGATCAAGCCCATCGCATGATAAGAGATTCCGAGTAATGTCCAGCATCGTGCTCGAAGTGGTATCCAATGGGGATCACTGACTAAGTATCATCTCGATCAAGTTATGCTGGTGGATGCCGTTGACGGGCGCTTCTGAGACATAAGATCTAAACCTCGTCGAACAACGACAACGTCGTAGCTGAGTTTCTCGGAGAATGGGAAGATGAGGGCAGTCATATGGCTCTTGATTAGTCGACCGGAGTGAAGTGGGTCAAATTCAGGTATAAGCGAACATGGAACGGCGAATAACGCGAATTAGGTTAGGCAGAGCTCTTCTAAATATGAATACCCCAGCTAAACAAAAAGCCGGGCGACAGATCAGCAGTTCGCGATAGAATGCGTTCAGATATACATCTACGAGACTTATCGATAACGGAGCATCATGCAAAGAATTCGTTGAAATGGGTGCATACTCACTGGTATTATCTATGGATGTCATATTATTTATCCAAAGTCACGAAGCAATATTGAATATCCTGCCATACGAGCCGATTAATCCAATGCTCCATTCGGAAGCCATATCGCAAGGCTTGCGTGCGGCGGGCGAGTAGCGTCATTGAAAGCAGACAGGCGCTACTCTGAAAAGAAAGAAAAAACATTGTGATTGTGAAGGATTTGACAGATTATTTTCGAAAGGACGTGAATAGGATGGAGTTCACGGAGAGAAACCAGATGGTCTCGGGGAAGAGTGGGCATACTTGAATTACTTCCCATGGTTTCCGAGGTCTCAAAAGAAAGTTTCCTGCAGGATATAAGACCCAGTACGCTTAAATGAGAGTCGGCCTGCGCCTACGAGGCTCTACGCCACGACACGACTGGCCCCCCTCCCAACGGAGGAAAGATGGAGAAAATAGTAGAGAAATGGGGTTCGCGGGGTTCGATTCGAGTTGTCTCGATTTGGAAGGTGCTGTTTGGCTTCCTTTGCGGAAGCATTTTAGGATTGATCCCCGATCAACAGCATGGCCTCTTCAGGTACGCCAACCAATTACAGCACGCCAACAACCGCGAATTGCCGGCAACAATCGCATCCGTGAATCTCGTACAAAAAACATATCAGCCTCTCTTATATTTATACTCAAGACATTTGAAAGGCAACGGAAATTTGGGTCTGTGGACGATGCGTAAATGTAGACAAAATTTGTAGATAGTTTCACTCCAAGCACACTAGCAGATCCAGGGAGATTTCATTTGACCCAACGTTCTGGAACAAAGAAAGCTCCTGCAGGGTCGGCCGAATCCAGAATTTTGTGTGACCAGATCGAGGATGCGCGAGTCCACAACCCGAACCTATTCAGGATGGAATTTAGGACCCAACAACCGGCGTGTTGCAAAACACACCGATATAAGGGAGGACTCTTCCGCTCCATCTCTCTTTTCCAACCCCGATCCCCATTCCCCCACATCCACTTACGTTAAACTTGATGTCTAGCACCAGTCATACGGCAGCTTCAGAGCGCCCTGAGCGTAGCCGTAACGCAAAAGCACAAGCCAGGCATCGTGCTAAACGAAAGGCATACATTGAACAGGTACGTTTTAATACGGCCATCATCTTACGTCGTCATTGAATTGCCCACAGCTTGAGCAAACCGTCACCAAACTTCAACTCTCTGCTGGTTACACTCAAGAACAGATTAATGCTATGCCTCCGCCTCTGCTGAAGATTCGTGAACTAGAACAGGAAAACGGACGTCTGCAGAAAGAGAATGATGAGCTTCGACGACTGCTGACAGACTCAACTTCGCACTCGAGGTTCTCTTCGGATGCAATCCTGCGGCGAACATCAGTGTCATCGTACCCTGAGTTCCGAGGCTCTGAACGCGACTACAAAAGACGGAAGGCTGACCATCCTGGAGGTCTTTATATGGTACGCTTCATGAGCTCGGATCATTGCTTAAACCTCAGTCCGTGCTCTCTTTCTTGCAACTAGGGCGGTGGTGAAAACCATGAAACATCCGGTCGGGCTCCCCCACCGCTGACCATTCCACAACCACTCTCACATCACTACGGCAACATTGGCTCGAACTCATCAAGTCATGGGCAAAACCCTCCGTTATTCAATCTCCCCAATCCTGGCTTCCAGATGCCTAACACGCCATCTGGCTCGAGTGCCACTTCAAGTCCTCCGTTTTCGGCGAGTGTTTTTCATTGATGCACCCTCCACCTCGAGAGGTGTTTGCAGAGTTGGACTTGGATCCTAGTAACGACCTCGTTTTCATTTAACAGCCCGTTCAAATGCCACCTCCTCTCCAGTCCTCGCTAGAGCATCGTCCTCATCTCTCTGACCATCATTCCATCTCCAATAACTACTCTCATTCGGGCCATTACACACCCGTCAAAGTCGAGGATGATCACTACATTGTACGCCGCGTTTATCCTCTCACTTGAAGGGTAACTCATACGAACATTCAGTCTAGTCACCAAAACTCCCTCCACTATTCTTACTCCAACGGCACCAGCCAGAGTCAGAACGGTATTGACTGGCAAGGGGGATATTCATCAGAGAGAGTTCATTTACAGCGGTAAATCAACCCATCCATTCATCTATCTAGCTTTCTTTGTGCAATGTTCTATTGTTGCTTTCGTGTTCTCTAGCTTTCACCGCATTTGCTTTCGACTTCTTCAAAAATGAACTCTGTATTGTTTTCATTGTTGTATTCATGTTCGCTCATCTCAACCTAATAGCTCCCATAACTGTCGCACCCTTGTGTCGTAATGTTCATTTACCCACTGTCGTAGTGGGAAAGCCTAATTGATCAACCAATTCCGAGAAGATCAGAAGTGTTGGCAGAAGGACTTGATCAGTCAGATCTGCATGACGGCACTAGACTCAGTACTCAGACTGCGTCACCAATTCAATCGTTCTGGGTTACTCGGTTGTGCGGCTATCCCAGTGGTAAAACTAGAATTTCCTGGGTACGGTCGATTATCGCCTTCCGTAAGTCAAGATCTTGGGCGATAGCCGGAAACTCGTTTCCACCGGGGTCTCTTGAGCAGTGCAGTTTCCCAAGTTCCTAAACCACCTAACTGCGAGGGTGATTTTGGTTCCGTGATTGTTTTGTCCATCAAAAACCCTCTTTTCTCGCGTGATACATACCTTATCTCAACTCACCCAAGACTCACATTCGATGTAGCCCTGCTTGATACCCACGTAAATATGAAACATCGTGCATCATCTACTCTCCCTTATCCACGAGGGTATCGCTGAAGGGACGCTATGGCCCCAAATCACAGTCCACTCGGCCGAGCCCGTTTGGGTAGTCTCAATGAGTCGACGTCCACTTGGAATGCAGACTAACCAAGTCCCCTATGCGACAGAAGCTCAGACAATATCCACACCCTTTCCGATCGACCACACTTGGATTACTTCGCACAATCTGTCCGGAATCCACAGCTGGAAACGGCAATGGCCGACTCTCAATTGGCCTTTCTCCGTACTCAGAGTTAAAGTGAGATCCCACCGAGCCACCTTCGAAAGGTGCCAAACGGAGTGGCTCTACGTTTTAATGTGAGCACTCGAAGTTAAGCCTTAGAGATGCCTTTGCCTTGCCTTAAAGCTCGTGCTCTGTGTTCGAGGCAGGACGGGAACGCAGTGGATGTACTCGGGTCATGATGCAGGGTTCTGCGATGTTGAGATGTTGAGGAAGGATATGGAAGCAAAATGCTGATTATTCCAAGATGATTGATATGGTCCATGATTATCGGGGTACCGTCTGCTATAGATCTGCTACCGCGCACGCGCGCTCGTTGCTACGCATGTCGGGCAACTCTACATTCGGACCGACATCTTGACCGGGCTCTGTACTGTATACATGAAAATGTTGGCTTTTAGATGGGGTGTATACACACCTTCAGCATGTTTAAATCAAGGAGAGAACAGGACACAATTGAGAGCTTCAGCTTTGATAAGATCTTAAGAGCTATCTTGGAATCCACATTTATTTGATTGGTCTTGCTAACTGCAGATCCCCACGATAGTGGATAAGATACCTGTAGGCCCAGTCTGCTGACCAGCAGTGTGGATTTCGGAGGGAGATCACTGGATAGGCGGAACTTGAGCCTGGGTCACATTCCACCTCGAAGAAATATCTGAAATGCTCCGCTAAAACACTATGGAGACGGAGGATATGTCGAAGGGGTGCCAGAAAACACAGAATATCATTCAACAAACATTGTTTGAAAAAGAAAATGGGCAAATCGGCCTATTTAACGCGATGTCATTTGACCAAACGTAGCAAGGAGAGAAAGGCTAATTTTGAAGGCTAACTAAAAGCAGGATGCTTGGTGCTGAAAACGGTCAGCAAATTGGCGAAACTAACACCGTGCGAGCGTCATATGCCGCCTGATTTACCCGCAGGCAGATAAATGAACAAACTACACTCTGTACATACACTGGATATAATGAAGTCCCGCGCATTTCCGTGCATTTGTTTGTTGCAACGGATCAAAAGCAACATTGGTGACCGATTGTTGAAGTTGGTCAGCTGGGTATAGGGACTTGTAGATGAAAAACGATAAAGGTATATTAGAGATCTTTCTTCTTTTGCAGATCATGCAGGGTTGCAGAAACCTCCTTGATTCTGCTCACTCCAAAGAGCAGCCGCACTTTGTACAATCGTAGGAGCACCTTGCGATCAAAGGGGTTCGGAGTATATCGGTCCGTGAGCCAAATTATCCCGCGATCGGTGGCTCTTCGTCCCAGTCGTGGTTTTGAAAAGGCCAACAGAATGACCGTTCGCTTGTCCACGGCAGAAGCCTACGGAAGGCTATTCGATGACTATGACACCTGGCTCTTTGATTGTGATGGTGTTTTGTGGAGGGGCGACCACCTGATCGAGGGTGTGGTCGAGGTTCTTGATTTGCTGCGTCGTCGAAGTATGTCTTTTAACTTTAGTTTCAAGACTGAAATTCAAGCTGACCATCCGTGAATGAAAGACAAAAAGATCGTCTTCGTCACGAATAATGCTACCAAGTCAAGGAAGAGCTACAAGTCCAAATTTGACCAGCTTGGTGTCCAAGCCCATGTTGTACGTGAATGGTTCCAAAACCTGCATCGCAATTTCGGGACGAACTCATTGTTTCGTAATCTCAGGATGAAATATACGGTTCTGCTTACGCTGCGGCCGTTTACATTTCTTCCGTGATCAAACTGCCAAAGCACAAGAAGGTTTATGTAATCGGGATGTCTGGTTTGGAGGAAGAGCTGAACGAAGAAGGAATCCTACACTTAGGAGGAACGGTAAGTCCTACTCCCGCTCCGCAGTAATACTCTGTGAAAGTTGATTTGGCCACGTAGGACTCAGCTGACAATACGCTCGAGCCTTTCGACCTCAGCCAGTTCGAGCTTGACCCGGATGTCGGTGCCGTTGTCGCAGGCTTAGACACGAGCATAAACTATACCAAACTCTCAAAGGCTTTCCAGTATCTCACTCGCAACCCCGGCTGTCATTTCATCGCCACAAATGAGGATAGCACCTATCCAACTTCTGCCGGTCTTCTCCCAGGAGCAGGAGCTATAGGAGCCCCTCTTCGGTACGCGCTTGGGAGGGATCCCATATCGACAGGCAAGCCGTCGAGCACAATGCTCGACTGTGTTCGAGCCAAGTAGGCCGTCAGATTCATATCTTCGATATACGGCTCACGCAATTATCAGAGTCCACTTTGACCCCAGACGGACGATCATGGTCGGAGACCGGCTCAACACAGACATTCTGTTCGGTCAACAAGGGGGTTTAGCAACGTTACTCGTTCTAACAGGTAAGTGTATTTGCATCGCCGAGTGTTCCCTGTTCACCATCTCTGAAGGAATCACATCCGAGGAGGAGATTTCGGGTCCGGAGCCCTCGCCAATAGTCCCTGATTTTGTTACGCAGTCGCTGGGTGACCTACGTGTGTGATTATCAAAGGAACATCATAGAATGAGAGTACACTATTGGTAAACCGATTAATCGATTTTGGCTTGAGCGTTTCCTTGTGATTCTGCATGTTCTTGGAGCACCTGGTGAATTGAGCTAACAGTGACGGATGCAATCGACGCAAGAATGAAGCCGGCTACAGCACCGAACGTAGGCGTCAGTGGCCACGCCTACGAAAAACATCAATAAGAAGCTTTTGCCATGTCAATCGACGCACCTGCCAGGGTCGATCCCAATCCAACGCAATGGGAAATGCACCAACCCATGTGCCTAGGACTGCTCCAGTGGCTGGATAGACAAGTGCACGTTCTACCAAGTTGCGCGGCCTAATACAAGGTCAGAGCGAACAGAGATCAGTGTGATTAAGCCTTACCAAAACTCTGCGAAAAGTCTGACCCACGTCCATCGACGAAACATAGCTCCTGAGTTGTTTGATAGGGTAGGTATTCCAATAACCAAGGCCGGCGGATACACCACCATGATGGAGAGAAGTAGGGCCAATAGATACGTTTTTGTTACATGGCTTAAACGATGTATCAATGGTTACATAGGCGTAACGAAAAATAATAATTACTAACGTTACAAAGCTTGCGCCAAAAAGAACCAGAATGAAATGGATGGGGAGGGTTGTAGCCAAAGTGGCAAGCCATGCGTCACGAAACATCTGAGAATGAGTGTTAGGCTTGCTGCAATCATCAAAGTGCCCTTAAGCTTACCGCAAAGATCTGGCCATCATATTGTTGGCGTTCGACTCTCTTCTCGGCGTCTGAGCCTCTAAGCCCAATGTCTAACCACCATTTCCTAAGCCAGCTAGCCCACCAAGTTTGGAGAACGGCCGCTCCGAAACATATCCACAAAAGGGTAGCTGTTGGATTTAGTGTCAAAGGTTCCAAGAAGGGATGTTGCGGCTTATCACGAGAGGTTAATTGAGTAGGATCCCATTCTGGCGTCGTTAATGGCGACAAGAATGAAGTCCTCGGTAAAAAGAGCACCGCGAAAGCCCACAAAGTGCTGTGTACACCAGCGATAGAGATGTAGGAGGCTATCGGAATTGAAGGCTTGCTTCCGACGGTGCCAGCTTTTGTTGTTGAGGTGCCACTAGTAGTATTTGGCGCCTTTGTAGGCATAGGCTTCTTTTTGTTCGCCATGGAGTCACCAGTCTCGTCGTTGACCGGAACGAGGAACGCGACAAGCGCTCACCCCCCACGAGCATTACGTAACATATTCCCTCTCATTTTGACGTCAACATGGTCTATTGAGTTCGCGAAGTGGCAATAGCATGAAAGCAAAAGTAGCAGGCGATTCTATTGTGAGCAGTGCTGACAAAGTGCACTGAAGTTCATTTGCGCCGGAAGAGATAAACAGGTGCTCAATGGCTGGTCGCTGGACCTGACCGGCGCTGTCTGAAGCCACAAAACGGAGATTATATGTATCTTCTTTTTGACAACGTTCCAACCCCAGGCAACGAGTGGCATGGTTTCTTTATGGGTATTAATGTGTTATATCTCTAGTAACATAGGACTAAGCACTTCTCTTAGCAATATTAGCCTAGTACAAAGATCTCGCCGCAATGTACACCATTCTCTTTGAGCCCTCCGAAAACGTTTGCCTGCGATAATAGCGGGACTTCCCGACGAAGGTGCCAAACAGTAAGTTCGACACCCAGTAGATTGGCCTCAACGGGGTTAAGACATGTATGTTTTCGCGAATACATTCTCCAGTACATGACAGCAGACCTGGCGCTGTGGCGGGATGCAGCAGGGCGTATACTAACTATAAGCCGCGCGCAACAGTAATCTATATTTCCTATTATTATCTCAGTACCTAGAATCTAGAATCTTTCCGATTCACCCGGTGAAAGAAAAAGGGACATGGCCACTTTTAAACACGATTCAGCGTCCCGTCAAGTTTTACGTGCCCAGAAGCTTAGGTGGCAGATACGCCAAACTCTAAATAACTTCCACGATAACTATGTTGCATCAATGTGTATGGCCAGATCGACTCAGCCCTGCCAATCAACGAAGAAAGGAATCCCTCAGTTCAGCGGTGGGTTAATCTACCTCACAATTCAGTTTCGAGTTCCTTATCTTTCAGAAGAGTCAGGAATTGTCTAGTGCCGGGGGTGGTAGCTGACCATGGGGTGACGGGTGATATAAAAATGTTTTCGGCGCTATAGGCTCTTCAACGCTAGTAAGAACGCCTCGGAGAACGGAGTCATAGTAGCAGTTGTCTCAGGCTACGGCCAACCCTTGTGCGGTTCATGATCCTTAAATGACTATCCACAGCGTCAGTCTTGCTCAAGTGACCAGTTAGATATCCGAGTTCACATGAAAGGCTCGTTCCTAGATACAAGGACGATAATCTATTGCCCCAAGGGCTCGACCTAACTAGCTAAGCAATAACCTTCCAGGAAAAACTGGCAGTCTGGCGCAACTTCACATTTGACTGAATTGACGAAACGCATCCACGGGACTTCTGAATTTCATATTCAAATCCTGAGGTATTCTTTATGCTACTGCTTAGCGCTGATCATGATGGGGTAATCATGTTTAATAGGATCAAGAGGGCCGAAGTAACGGCATTCGGCAATCACCGAAGTACTGTATAGTTATGCAGCCACCGGGCACCAGGCGAATGGTGCTTCGACATCGCCATCGACAACCTCAAGACAAGGTAAGGATCGCCGGATTCAAGCAAAAGGCACAGCGTTAACGATTGTGCGTTTTACTAGCGGAATTATGTGAGTACAACTTCATCATCGAGCAAACGTCCATGCACCGCGGCTGTTGGAAAAGGGTGAGCCAGGCCGGTTTTGTACAACTGCAGGAAGGCGAAACAAGAGTGGATTGGAATACATTTGCATGGGGAAACTCTGCTGAATTGTTTTGAGATGGATCTTGGATTTTTAATCTGCGTATTGACTTTCATATTTCCTCAACCTCCAGCTTCCACAATGGCCCAACGTGTAACCCTCCGCAAACGCCAACCTTACAACACCACTTCGAACAGAAGGCGCGTTGTCAAAACGCCTGGTGGCAAACTCGTCTACCATCACATCAAAAAGCCTGCGGCGGCTCCTAAGTGCGGCGACTGCGGTGTCGCTCTTCCCGGTGTACGTACACTCGAGCTGGTTCTGGAGTTGACACTAATAAGGCAAATCAGGTCCCTGCTCTTCGACCTCGTCAATACTCGACAATCTCAAAGCGCCAAAAGACTGTACAACGTGCATATGGTGGATCAAGATGTGGTGACTGCGTCAAATCACGGTAAGTAGGTCGCGATTTTGACTGTCAGCTCGCTGAGTATTATCTATAGCATTCTACGAGCATTCCTGGTCGAAGAGGCCAAGATCGTAAAGAAGGTCATCAAGTCACAGGCTAAGGCTGCTTCAACTCGCAAGTAGAATAAATCGATTTGATCCTATTGCCACTATATTTCCGCATCATGCATCTGTGTACAGGCTAGTAAAAGACACGTATGAGATTCTCTGGCTCATAAGAGTGATTTTCGCTTGCAAGCATCAGAAGAGTTCAGAGAGTCGGACCTCCAAACAAGGCGTTTCACTGCTCGAAGAGCATCTTTTTGTGGCCCATATTTCGGGAAGATTCTACGTGCTTATACTGTACGGAAACCTTGTATACTACGTGCGTTCAAGTCAAATTTCGAACACGTCTGACACACTTTGGAGTTCGCTAGCTTCTCCCAAATAAGATACTTTTCCCAGCAGGTTCAACCATCAGCTACATAATATGTTAGCTTGCTACTTTGACTTTACACATCGAGTTGGACAGTACCTTTAGGTTTTCCGTCTGTGCTTGCTGAATACGTTTATCTCGTGAGTGATACGCTTCATGGTGGCAGCTCTGAACCGCCGTCGTGTGGGGGATTACACAATAACGACATTTGAGATGCGGCATTCCGACTGACCAATTTCATAGTTCGCATCGTAGAGGCCACTAACAGTTGCTTGAGGGTAATAACCAAGGTACTTTCCTTAATCGAAGAATGCTGCTCAAAGTGACTAGCCTTGCTGGCTAGAGAAACAAGTCGCATTCGGATTGCTTCTGTTAGTATTTCGTTTTGGGGAACTGCTTGACCAATGCGGAATTTCACGAGATGCAGAAATTCCCCTGATGGCCAACAGGCGCTCTTCTTAGCGCTACCAAAAAAAAAAAAAAAAAAGAGCTTTAGGACTTCTCAGATCTGGTGCTGTTTGCATCAATTAATATGATACCTCCATGACTAGACTTGCCTCCAACCGAAGCGATTAGAAGGAAATAAAATCAGGTTTTTGATGATGAGCCTGGAAAGAACACAAGTGATTTCGCTCGAGGCACTGAATATCTCTGGGAGTCCGATACGAGGGTAAAACGCTTGAATTCTCTAAGTGGCAGCCTGGCCATTCCTATCGGCAGAAGCAAAGTGCATGAGTAAAGTGGCAATGCTACTTTTCTCGAGAACTTTGCAAAAGCTTCACGTAGGCCAAAGGGTGTCACCAAATGTGCGAAGCTAATCTGGTCTGACGTGAGAGCTTTCGAAAGAAAATAAAGTGGCTATGAAGAATGGGGTTCTATACGGATCAGCGTTGTTTGAGAACAGAGAACCGAAGGACCGAGTATCCGCACACTATTCTCAAGTATCAGGACTTCGTCGTCATACAAAGCGTCATCACCCTCTGTAAAGCACCTGGCCACCACAATATATTTGTAGCTCCAGCGCAACGACAGCCAGCGCTATCCGAAGCCCGAAAACCACCTCGATCGCACCTGGGAAGAACCGAGGCGAACATCTGAGATTCAATGGCGGACTCAAGGCTGATCGTGATACGGTTAGATAGCCATGTAATGTACCCAAGTTGCCACGTAGCAGATGCATCACTACGAAAGGAAGATACATCGTGAAAGAGGGTGTGTAGCCACTTTATCTGGTGAGAACTTCACTGGGAAAAGACCAGGTTGATCGCGGGACAGCACAAATCGAATCGCCGTCCAATGCGGTGCCCGACTCCGTGGCACAGAGGCTCCGATTCACACTTACCCATCACTCTGCAAAGTAGACCAGTGAAGAAATAAGACACACCGCGAGGATCTCATTAAAATGTGACTGTACGTGCTGTGGAGACTTGACTGAGGTGTTTCCCACAGAAACCGTCGACGTGCAGATCAAGCACTCGGGCACTATGTAGGTTGGCTTAAGTCATTAAAGATGTCCTTGCAGCCTGTGAACAGAGTGCGAGTTCGATGAGTTGTTAGCCACGGGGGAATATACAAGCCAGTGGGGGAGCTTCATATTGGCGTTCAGAGTACACTCCTTGTGAGATGAGCAACGCGCAGCGACAGACGTTCGAAAGGCGGAGTTACTAGAGCGAGATAGAACGGGATAATATCACTGAAAACATGGTTATATGAAGAAAACTCGAATTATGTGCAATCGACACAATTCTCAGATTCATCAGGAGGTATCATGATTTCAGCCAGATTGCTTGAGACAGTCTGTGTTGCCTCGGACGAGGGTGGAATCGGTAAAAATGGAGGATTTCGGAGAGTCTCGTTTACTCAAGTATATCAAGGAAGAGTAAATGTTCAAGACGTGTCCTTTACCAAGGTTGAACTTTCAGCATGAGAGTTGTTGTGGATGAGCAATTCCGAGTCCACTTCGGCGATCAATATTAAGACTTTATATTACATAATCCTCCCCTGTCCGCATTTTCTGCCACGAAAACTAGGCGGAAGTCAGAGGTTTCTTCACGACCACATCGTTTGCGCTAGTGTACGTCGTACAGCGGCAACAACAACGACGATAACAGCCATGGATGGAGCCCCGGAGTCTCTTATACCCGTTCTCTCTTTCCTGGAAGGCCCTCTATCGACTGCGCTAACGACTTTCAACAAAATTCCTGGCTCAGCCGTTATTTTACGATACGTGAAGAGTTCACACCAAAATGACCCAGGACGAACAATCCTAGAGCTCTTGCTGCTCATCTTTGCTATTCGAACCCTCTTGCAGTCCAGGACTCGTGCGGACAGAAATGGTTCACATTACATCCAATTTAGTGAGAAAGTGCGTTTTTCCAGGTTTTGACAGCTCCACAATGCTGACTGGGACTTCAGGAAGTTGATGAACTCGTGGAAGAATGGACACCAGAGCCATTAGCAGCCCCGTTGACGCCCGCAGAGCAATCTGACCTTGCAGCTGTGCCCATAATCGCAGGCCCGAACGGACCCCGGCCGAAGCTCGTTTCGACTGGAAAGACCGCGACGAATCTTGCAAGCTTCAACTTCTCGGGTCTTTCTAGCAACGAGCATATTAAACAACGGGCTGTCGAGATATTGAGAAAATATGGATTGGGTAGTTGTGGGCCTCCTGGGTTTTATGGCACACTTGGTTAGTCAAACCCCTGTGTACACTTCTTTGGCTGACCAGTGTATAGACGTTCATATGGATTTGGAAAATGACATCGCCGACTTCCTAGGCACAGAAGCGGCGATTTTATACTCCCAGGGCTTTTCAACGGTGTCTTCAGTTATTCCGGCCTTCTCCAAACGTGGAGATATAATAGTCGCTGACAGGGCGGTCAACTTCGCTATTCAGAAAGGCATCGAAATTTCGCGTTCTACTGTTCGGTGGTATGACCACAATGATCTCGGTAGCCTGGAGGAAGTTCTCATCAGCATCGAGAAAGATAGGAAGAGGCGTAGAGGCCCTCTCACTCGTCGGTTCATCATCACTGAAGGCATCTTCTCGAAAGATGGCGCTATGGTTGATCTTCCCAAACTAGTATGTACGATAACTTATTCTTTGGGATTTAAAATCTGACCTGGCCTGCAGATTGAACTAAAGCTGAAGTACAAGTATAGGCTCATTCTCGACGAAACCTATTCCTTCGGCTCTGTTGGACGAACTGGCCGAGGACTCACTGAGTTGTACAACGTCCCGGCTTCCAAAGTGGACATGATTCTAGGCTCCTGCGCAGTTGGTCTCAATTCCTGTGGAGGGTTTTGTGCCGGTTCCCAGATTGTTGTTGACCATCAACGAATCAATGGACCTTCATTTGTCTTCTCGGCATCCATGCCCGCTCTTCTTGCTGTTAGCGCTTCGGAAGGCATTAACATCATCCGTAATACTCCCTCTATCTTCGAATGTCTTCAGACCAACGTCCACGCTGCCCGCGCCATCTTGGATAAACTCGACTGTATCCTCATTCCCTCGCATCCAGTTTCACCCGTCATTCATATTTACGTCCGCACTACCGATCCCGTACCACCTTCCTCTGCCAAGTTTAACCTCACTTTCGCTTCACCCAAAGACACACTTCGACTCAACGAGTTTGATGTGGAGGAGCGGTTGCTGCAAGAGGTGGTGGAAGACTGCTTGGCACAAGGTGTCATCCTGACACGCGCTAAGCGTTTGAAGGGCCAAGAAATGGTCGAGCCAAAACCAAGCATCCGCCTCGCCCTCAGCAGTGCACTGACGAAAAAGGAAACAGAGAAGGCAGTCAGCGTTTTGAGGAACTCGCTTGTAAAGACCTTTGGTAGAAGGCGGTAGAGGAGACAGTGCTCTGGAATACGGCTATCAACTGGTGGGATAGTGTCAGTTGCTGGTCGCTTTGTTTTATCTTATTACTGTTATCTAGATTTTTCTTCTTCTTAATACTTACCAGGAACAGGCCTACCATATACCATTGAATTGTACCACTTCAGACTTGACGCATATCAATCAAACACGTCAAACTGCCGTCACAGGACTTTTCTGGGGACCTATTGAAAATTTTTACTGGATCCAGACATGTTATCTGGTTGGTTGCAACTTTTGTGTTTCGAGAGGTTGACTACTGCGAAGTTGAACGCGTCAGACCCTTCTACACCCCGCCGGAATGTTCAGGAAAGCTGACTGATCTGCTGACGAATCACCGAAAACGCGTTGGCCAACTACCATATTGGGTGAGTCACTTTCTACTTATGGAATACCGACAATTCTCGAAATTTCGACTGCTTGCTCGTAACGTTTGGAAAAAGCGGCATGCTCTTACGCAACTTAAGACGACTGCGGACATACTGGAGTATAAATACCAAGCTGGGCTCCTTTAAAATCTTTCTCATTATCCAGAGTAATTCAACCAACAACTTCAATAACAACCAAATCACTCACAAATTTTCAACTCTACAATGTCGACATTCTACTACTACGAGCCCTCACATGCTCTTGAGCAGATCTTTGACGCGTTTTTGCCTGGTAAGAATACTGGGAACGGCCACCGCGGTGGTAACAGTGGAGTAGTGAGGTCTCTTCGTCCAAGGTATGTCTCGTGTTTTGTGAGAGACCTGGCTTCAAATGGGTACTGATTGATCTATAGGCTGGACCTCCAAGAAAATCAAGAGAACAATCTAGTGACTGCCATATTCGAGTTCCCTGGCGTCTCGAAGGAAGACATCCAGATCGACGTTCAACATGGAAAGCTTACCGTGTCTACCGAAACCAAGCAAGTTACCGAGGGCGAAGAGAAAGGATACGTCGTCAGGGAACGCAGATTCGGAAAGTTCTCGAGGACCTTACAGCTTCCCGAAGGCGTCAACGTGAGTTTACGTGTTGCAGATCCATACAGTGTCACAGAAACTAATATTCTCTATCAGGAGGAGGAAATCAAAGCATCCATGGAGAATGGACTTCTGACGATCACATTCCCGAGGTCAGCGCCCGAGCTCGCACCCAAGCGTGTTGCTATCGCTTGAAATACTTGCTGTAGCAACGTGCGGTGCTTGCATAAGGACAATGATATTCAACCCGTACCAGTACTTTACTTCCTGTATCTATAATCATCGTCGTATGATAATAATTGCTAAACTCGTTGAACATTTAATCAAAATGGTGGAAAACCTTGAGAGTACGAGCCTGACGTGCTTCTATGATTGTATAGAGTTAGACTAACAAAATTTTGAATGGTGACCGGTGACCACTCACATACGTAGTTATACAAGCTAGAAATGTGACCATACTATTTGAGGAGTCGAAGATGATACTGTCGTACCTTGCAAGGACTATAGCACATTTTGCGAGAGAAAAAATTGTTATCAATTCGGTATAGGGCGTCAAGGATATCGCTTCATGCTCGAAAAAACGCTCTATGCAAAGTTTAATCATAGAGCTGACTTGACGTTTCACCAGTAATTAGCGAATGATTGGGCTTTCAATGTACTCTATAAATCGACTACTGCAAAGTCGAACGTATCAGTACCATCTACTTCCTGCCGGAATGTTCAAGAAAGCTGACTGATCCGCTAACGCATCACCGAGGCTGCGTAATCGCCATATCAGGTGAGTCACCTTCCATTTTTGGAATACTGCTGATTCTCGAAATTTCGAGTGCTTGCTAGCGAGGTTTAGAATGGTAGGCTATTACGCGGCTAAAATAACTGCGCATCTATGGGGTATAAATATGAAGCTAGGCTCCCTCAAATCTTTCTCATTCTTCAGAAGAATTTAGCAATCGCAACAACTTCTGCAACCATCCAATTACTCTCAAGCTTTTAACTTCTGCAATGTCGACATTCTACTATTACGAGCCCTCGCATACTCTCGAGCAAATTCTTGACGCGTTTTTACCTGGTCAAACTACAGGGAATAGATGCAATCCAGGTCACTGTGGTGGTAAAGGTGTAGTAAGGTCTCTTCGTCCCAGGTATGTGCATAATTACCAAGTTTTGTCACATATTAATCGACCTAAAGGTTGGATCTGCACGAGGATCAAGAGAACAATCTAGTAACTGCCAAGTTTGACTTCCCCGGCGTCTCGAAGGAAGATATCCAGATCGACGTCCAACACGGCAAACTTACCGTGTCAACGGAGACGAAACAAACTGCTGAAGGTGAAGAGAAGGGAAACGTCGTCAGGGAACGTAGATTCGGAAAGTTTTCCAGGACCTTACAGCTTCCTGAAGGCATTAGCGTGAGTTTATGTGCTTGCTGATTGACAGGAGTACAACGCGAACTAACATACTTCTAACCAGGATGAGGAAATCAAGGCATCCATGAAGGATGGACTTTTGACGATCACATTCCCAAAATCAGCTCCAGAGCTTGCGCCCAAACGAGTTGTGGTTGCTTGAAACACTTTCTATGACGACAAGAGTTTCTAGGATAAGGACAATGGCATTTGCTATGGGCTGATACTTTACATCTAATAGCTTCCATCATAATTATATGTTTATAATTCTTAAAATCCATTAAGCAGTCGATTTACATCAAGAAATCTTTTGAGAACAAATTGGCGAATGGAAAGAACGACAACCAATGATGCGGCATGTCTCGCAAATACAGCCATATCAGACGACGGTTGGAAAAGACTGGCATATTTTCAATATTGATTCTTTGAGCAAGAAGCCCAAGCAGGGTATGGTGGGCCGTTGGGGTAATTATTATCGTACTATTCCCGCTCTTTAAAATTATACAAAACTACATTGTGTCTCGCAAATAGCAAAAATTTCCCTAAATATAATCGCTCTTTGGAAGTTTTGGCCATTTTCTCGGAAACAGCAAGTGATCGCTCTTAGAAAATGTATAAATCACTCT